>VSWD01000004.1:17595426-17612121 GCA_033119305.1 Pinctada imbricata
TGATCCTCAAATCTAAACAATGTAATATGCCAAAAAGTATGAAAGTAAACGTCTTCAAAATGGATAGCATCATTTAAGAACAGATAAATTGGCAACGTGGACCAGACATGCACGTTTCGGGTACTCAACCCTCGTCAGTGATCCTCAAATCTAAACAATGTAGTATGCCAAAAAAGTATGAAAGTTACTTTGTCGAAAAAGCGTATCGAAAGACGTAGCAGGGTTGGTGGGATATGATGCTACAGGACCCACTGTTTAGAAATTTCAAGAAATTTTGATAACAGAAATTTAGAATAAAGTTACTATGTCGAAAAAGCGTACCGAAAGACGTAGCAGAATGGGTGGGATATGATGCTACAGGACCCACGTTTTAGAAATTTCAAGAAATTTTGATGACAGAAATTTTAGAATGCGTTGAAGAAACGATCAACCGAAATTGATCGAACTTGGCTACATGTGCCCTCGGGGACTCCTGGTCCACCAGCAGTGACACTCACCAAGTGGTATAAATGTAAACGTCTTCATATTGAATAGCATCATTTAAGAACAGATTAATTGGCAACATGGACCAGACATGCACGTTTCGGGTACTAAACCCTCGTCAGTGATCCTCAAATCTAAACAATGTAATATGCCAAAAAGCATGAAAGTTACTATGTCGAAAAAGCGTACCGAAAGACGTAGCAGAATGGGTGGGATATGATGCTACAGGACCCACGTTTTAGAAATTTCAAGAAATTTTGATGACAGAAATTTAGAACGCGTTGAAGAAACGATCAACCGAAATTGATCGAACTTGGCTACATGTGCCCTCGGGGACTCCTGGTCCACCAGCAGTGACACTCACCAAGTGGTATAAATGTAAACGTCTTCATATTGAATAGCATCATTTAAGAACAGATTAATTGGCAACATGGACCAGACATGCACGTTTCGGGTACTAAACCCTCGTCAGTGATCCTCAAATCTAAACAATGTAATATGCCAAAAAGCATAAAAGTTACTATGTCGAAAAAGCGTACCGAAAGACGTAGCAGAATGGGTGGGATATGATGCTACAGGACCCACGTTTTAGAAATTTCAAGAAATTTTGATGACAGAAATTTTAGAATGCGTTGAAGAAACGATCAACCGAAATTGATCGAACTTGGCTACATGTGCCCCGGGGACTCCTGGTCCACCAGCAGTGACACTCACCAAGTGGTATAAATGTAAACGTCTTCATATTGAATAGCATCATTTAAGAACAGATTAATTGGCAACATGGACCAGACATGCACGTTTCGGGTACTAAACCCTCGTCAGTGATCCTCAAATCTAAACAATGTAATATGCCAAAAAGTATGAAAGTTACTATGTCGAAAAAGCGTACCGAAAGACGTAGCAGAATGGGTGGGATATGATGCTACAGGACCCACGTTTTAGAAATTTCAAGAAATTTTGATGACAGAAATTTTAGAATGCGTTGAAGAAACGATCAACCAAAATTGATCGAACTTGGCTACATGTGCCCTCGGGGACTCCTGGTCCACCAGCAGTGACACTCACCAAGTGGTATAAATGTAAACGTCTTCATATTGAATAGCATCATTTAAGAACAGATTAATTGGCAACATGGACCAGACATGCACGTTTCGGGTACTAAACCCTCGTCAGTGATCCTCAAATCTAAACAATGTAATATGCCAAAAAGTATGAAAGTTACTATGTCGAAAAAGCGTACCGAAAGACGTAGCAGAATGGGTGGGATATGATGCTACAGGACCCACGTTTTAGAAATTTCAAGAAATTTTGATGACAGAAATTTTAGAATGCGTTGAAGAAACGATCAACCGAAATTGATCGAACTTGGCTACATGTGCCCTCGGGGACTCCTGGTCCACCAGCAGTGACACTCACCAAGTGGTATAAATGTAAACGTCTTCATATTGAATTGCATCATTTAAGAACAGATTAATTGGCAACATGGACCAGACATGCACGTTTCGGGTACTAAACCCTCGTCAGTGATCCTCAAATCTAAACAATGTAATATGCCAAAAAGTATGAAAGTTACTATGTCGAAAAAGCGTACCGAAAGACGTAGCAGAATGGGTGGGATATGATGCTACAGGACCCGTGTTTTAGAAATTTCAAGAAATTTTGATGACAGAAATTTTAGAATGCGTTGAAGAAACGATCAACCGAAATTGATCGAACTTGGTTACATGTGCCCCCGGGGACTCCTGGTCCACCAGCAGTGACACTCACCAAGTGGTATAAATGTAAACGTCTTCATATTGAATAGCATCATTTAAGAACAGATTAATTGGCAACATGGACCAGACATGCACGTTTCGGGTACTAAACCCTCGTCAGTGATCCTCAAATCTAAACAATGTAATATGCCAAAAAGTATGAAAGTTACTATGTCGAAAAAGCGTACCGAAAGACGTAGCAGAATGGGTGGGATATGATGCTACAGGACCCACGTTTTAGAAATTTCAAGAAATTTTGATGACAGAAATTTTAGAATGCGTTGAAGAAACGATCAACCGAAAATGATCGAACTTGGCTACATGTGCCCTCGGGGACTCCTGATCCACCAGCAGAGACACTCACCAAGTGGTATAAATGTAAACGTCTTCATATTGAATAGCATCATTTAAGAACAGATTAATTATGTTATTCATATTATAATATATCTTTTATTACCGACTGGCATTTTGTACCTGTGTTTTCCTGCTTGATAACAGTGCATTGATTGTGCAATAGTTTAGTGTTTATGGTGTTGATAAAGTCAAATTATGCTTCAATTATATGATAAAACTCTTCAAATTCAATTGCATCATTTAAGAACAGATCAATTTGCAGCATGGACCAGAAATGTAGGTTTCGGGTACTTTTCATGCCATAACTGAGTTTGAATCATTTCTTTTGAAATGAAAAACATTTAGTATTTGGATATATTCTGTATTCCTGACAAACAAGAAAGATAACCCCGATTTGCGAAAGAAGTACTTTAAAAATATTTCCATTTCATTTTACAACATAAAAGTGATGACGGAAAGATTTCAATTTCTTGACTTCAATCAATTAGTAGTATATTCCATACCAAAATGCACGTAAACATGCAAGGTTAGTTGATGCAGTATTGTTCAACAAAACAATTATTCACTGGGACTTCGGGTAATACGTGATGTGTTGAACCAGAAGAGAAAATATTGCCCGAGGCCGAAGACCGAGGGATTTATTTTGTCTGAGGGTCAAATAGATCATATGTTTCCCGAATTCTAAGTCAATGATTGTTTTGTTATAACTTACTTCAACACTGAAGCAACTAACCGATTGGCCCGGTATGTTTACATTCATTTTTGTCTATAAGAGAAAGATCGCGGAAAAACAGGTAGAGTTTATAATGTCATCAATGACATAACGTCACAAACGATGAGAAGTTTATCGCTCAATAGTTTGTTGTCTATATCCCTAGGCCAACATTGATGCAACTATTGACTGGTTGGTCAAATATTCGAATTTCTAGGCATATTTCCTATGGAGATTTTATATAGAGATACTGATACGGGTATAACAAATGTTTATAATAACTCGTAAGAGTTAACATGATTTGTATCAGAGTCACAAGAAATAATCCTTAAAGTTCAGCTATTATTATTCCATTTGCAGGTACTGAAACGGAAACAACTACATTGACGGTAACAGGAATGCGAACAACGTCATCCAATGATCCGGTTTTTGTGTTACTTATTCTGCTAATTGTAATAATCCTCATCTTTTTATTCGTGGACACCTGTACAGATATTGGGATGATTCATTTTCGAGTGTTCGAGTGACATTCCATCTTTATGTGATCTGTCTGTCAAGCACATTTCTCAAACTTCTAACATGACCATTTCAATCTGAGGAAGATGCAGTATATTATATAACAAATTTTGATGGACCAGCAAAGACGTCGAAAGAAGTCGAATATCGAGTCTATGTTAGAGTGTTCATACGTGTAAGAGCAAGGGAATTAATATAATGTATATATATATATGATTCATATTATTTGTGTCTTATTTAAAGAACATCCATGCCCATTAAACGTAATGCTCATCTCTAGGTCTGTTAAATGAATGATACATGATGAGATTATTTCTACACAACCCAAATTTTAGCTTCTTTAAATATTACATGATCATGGCCATGATTTTGTTATGTACATTTTTATGTAAGTCCGATCCATACATTCTACTACACAAATTAGTAAATTTCTAATAAAACTTGAAAATAAACTGTAAAATGTAACTTTCGCGACGTCCTTTTTTTTTACATCACTGAACATTGATTGTAATATGAAAGACATTTTGGACATAAAAATCTACAGTATAGCTGCTCCTTTGCTACAATTACTTCGGGAGTTCGCTTCTTTTCATGTGGTTGATGTTTTTGTTTGTTTGCTTTGGTTCCTGTTCTATCCTGATTTTGTATGCCTTCGGTTTCTGATTTTCTTAATTATCGATTTTGTGCTGTATACAGGGATATGGTCATTATCCATATTATTCATCGTCATACGACACAAAATTCATCTCCAATGTATTGAATGGCAAAGAAAGTCAATCGCTCATACACAAGAAGTTTCCTTTATTCGTTTTCCTACTTAATTGTTGAATTGAGAAAATAATATTTGATTTTAATATATATATATATATATATATTACATTTTTAGAAAGAAGGGAGGAGATCTCCAACAAGACCCCGTTGCAGCATCAATAGAGTACATTCTATTTCAGTTACCTTGTGCCAATTTATAAAGGCATTTTTCTAAAATTTCTATCGTATGAATAAAAACTTCTCCAGCATTATTTTTTTAAGAACATTAGAACTTGCAATATTTGATTTTCATATTTTGAAAAGATACTAGAAACTTTGCATGATTCGTGGTGGTAACATCACTGACATCAAAACTTCTACGTAGACAATTTTTTTTCAATATATATCAAAATGTCTATCAAGCCAAACATTAGTATCTCAAAGGGAAACGATTTGTTACTCTAATGAATGGAAATTCAAGTCAACATATTCTAAAGTTTTTCCATATGACTCGATTCAAATTGAGACATTTTTTTATGATGAACAATATATTTACAATATAAATAGATATAAATCGATGCTACCATAAGATCATTTGATATGCCTTTTCCTATCGATTTTCGATTACCCATTTGTTTCTCTGTGTTATGTGTAGTCTTTTGTGTTTGATGTTTCGATGTCGTATGCTATGTTCCCATTTACGTCTGTTGATGTGCTTGTATATTCTGTGATATCATATAGGGATGTTTGGTGTTTTATGCCGTATGTTGTGTTCCCATTTACGTCTGTTGATGTGCTTGTATATTCTGTGATTTCATATAGGGATGTTTGGTGTTTTATGCCGTATGTTGTGTTCCCATTTACGTCTGTTGATGTGCTTGTATATTCTGTGATTTCATATCGGGATGTTTGGTGTTTGATGTCGTATGTTGTGTTCCCATTTACGTCTCTTGATGTGCTGTATATTCTGCGATTTTATATAGGGATGTTTGGTGTTTGATGTCGTATGTTGTGTTCCCATTTACGTCTCTTGATGTGTTTGTATATTCTGTGATTTCATATAGGAGTGTTTTGTGTTTTGGTGTCGTATGTTGTGATCTTATTTACGTCTCTTGATGTGCTTGTATATTCTGTGATTTCATATAGGGGTGTTTGGTGTTTTATGTCGTATGTTGTGTTCCTATTTACGTCTCTTGATGTGCTTGTTAATTCTGTCAATTCATACAGGGATGTTTGGCAATTTGATGTCGTATGTTGTGTTCCTTTCTACGTCTCTTGATGTTCTGTATATTCTGTGATTTCATACAGGAGTGTTTGATGTTTGATGTCGTATGTTGTGATCTTATTTACGTCTGTTGATGTATTTGTATATTCTATGATTTCATACAGGGATATTTGGTGTTTTGATGCCGTATGTTGTGTTCCCTTTTACGTATTTTGATGTGCATGTATATTCTGTGATTTTATATAGGAGTTAAAGAAGATCCGGACGATAATCTCAACAGCACTCACAATAGAGCACCAAATTGAGCATCGACGGACCCCTACCAAGTGTTTTTATGCCGTGTGTTGTGTTCCCATTTACGTCTCTTGATGTGCTTGTATATTCTGTGATTCCATATAGGGATGTTTGGTGTTTTGATGCCGTATGTTGTGTTCCCATTTACGTCTCTTGATGTGCTTGTATATTCTATAATTTCATATAGGGTTGTTTGGTGTTTTTATGCCGTATGTTGTGTTTCCATTTACGTCTCTTGATGAGCTTGTATATTCTGTGATTTTATATAGGGTTGTTTGGTGTTTTTATGCCGTATGTTGTGTTCCCATTTACGTCTCTTGATGTGCTTGTATATTCTGTGATATCATATTGGGATGGTTAGTGTTTTGATGCCGTATGTTGTGTTCCCATTTACGTCTCTTGATATGCTTGTATATTCTATAATTTCATATAGGGTTGTTTGGTGTTTTTATGCCGTATGTTGTGTTTCCATTTACGTCTCTTGATGAGCTTGTATATTCTGTGATTTTATATAGGGTTGTTTGGTGTTTTTATGCCGTATGTTGTGTTTCCATTTACGTCTCTTGATGAGCTTGTATATTCTGTGATTTTATATAGGGTTGTTTGGTGTTTTTATGCCGTATGTTGTGTTCCCATTTACGTCTCTTGATGTGCTTGTATATTCTGTGATATCATATTGGGATGATTGGTGTTTTTATGTCGAAGGTTGTGTTCCCATTTACGTCTCTTGATGTGCTTGTATATTCTGTAATTATATGATAGTGTTATGTTTAGTGTTCACTATGCCGAAATAGTAGTCATGGTTCTGGCACATAGTACACGACTCGAAGGGGCATAGTGAACACTAAACCTAACACTATTGTTATTATTATGCTAACTGTTTTTGATAGTGTATTCCCTTCGTAGAAAACTTTCAAGATATATGTTATGAACATTGATTGCACGAGTTACCTCTCTTTCAAAAACTCTGTGTTACAGACAAACATATTCTGGATTTACCCCTCTTCGACTGTAAAAGATCTATAGTGTGGTCGTTTAGTAAAGGCATAACTTAACAAGAAAAAATATAGCAACATAGATTTGACATTAATTTTAAAGGAAAAAATAACTATCTAGGAACATTTGTTTTTGATGTTTTTGATTCCCTTCATAGAAAACTTTTTCAAGATATATGTTATGAACATTGATTGCACGAGTTACCTCTCTTTCAAAAAACCCTGTGCATATTCTGGATTTACTCCTCTTTGACTGTATAATATCTATAGTGTGATCGATTAGTATAGGCGTAATTTTACAAGAAAAAATACAGCAACATAAATTTGGCATTAATTTTAAAGGAAAAAATAAATATCTAGGAACATTTGCTTGGGTATGCAAACAAATTTAATGAATCATCTTGTATGAAAACGACATGTCTGTATATATAAACAGGTCAGCATGACACAATGGTAAGAAAACTACTGTGGAAAGACTGGGATGCACAATTAGGGTGATAGAGCATACTCGGAAAGGTGATAGTGTACACCTAAATTGTTCTCTGTCACAATATGGTAGAGTAGAATCTATCAAAGAAGAAACTCACTGGAAGCATAATAATTTCATATAGGGATGTTTGGTATTTTGATGTCGTATGTTGTGTTTCCATTTACGTCTCTTGATGTGCCTGTATATTCTGTGTGTCATATAGGGATGTTTGGTGTTTTGATACCGTATGTTGTGTTCCCATTTACGTCTCTTGATGAGCTTGTATATTCTGTGATTTCATATAGGGATGTTTGGTGTTTTGATACCGTATGTTGTGTTTCCATTTACGTCTCTTGATGAGCTTGTACATTCTGTGATTTCATATAGGGATGTTTGGTGTCTTGGTGCCGTATGTTGTGTTCCCATTTACGTCTCTTGATGTGCTAGTATATTCTGTGTGTCATATAGGGATGTTTGGTGTTTTGATACCGTATGTTGTGTTCCCATTTACGTCTCTTCATGTGCTTGTATATTCTGTGATTTCATAAAGGGGAATTTGGTGTTTGATGTCGTATGTTGTGTTCCTTCCTACGTCTCTTGATGAGCTTGTACATTCTGTGATTTCATATAGGGATGTTTGGTGTTTTGATACCGTATGTTGTGTTCCCATTTACGTCTCTTGATGAGCTTGTATATTCTGTGATTTCATATAGGGATGTTTGGTGTTTTGATACCGTATGTTGTGTTCCCATTTACGTCTCTTGATTTGCTTGTATATTCTGTGATTTTATATAGGGATGTTTGTTGTTTTTATGCCGTATGTTGTGTTCCCATTTACGTCTCTTGATGTGCTTGTATATTCTGTGATTTCATATACGGATGTTTGGTGTTTTGATACCGTATGTTGTGTTCTCATTTACGTCTCTTGATGAGCTTGTATATTCTGTGATTTTATATAGGGATGTTTGGTGTTTTTATGCCGTATGTTGTGTTCCCATTTACGTCACTTGGTGTGCTTGTACATTCTGTGATTTCATATAGGGATGTTTGGTGTTTTGATACCGTATGTTGTGTTCCCATTTACGTCTCTTGGTGTGCTTGTTAATTCTGTGATTTCATATAGGGGTGTTTGGTGTTTTATGCCGTATGTTGTGTTCCCATTTACGTCTCTTGATGTGCTGTATATTCTGTGATTTTATATAGGGATGTTTGGTGTTTGATGTCGTATGTTGTGTTCCCATTTACGTCTCTCGATGTGCTTGTACATTCTGTGCTTTCATATAGGGATGTTTGGTGTTTTGGTGCCGTATGTTGTGTTCCCATTTGCGTCTCTTGATGTGCTTGTATATTCTGTGATTCCATATAGGAGTGTTTCATTATATCATTTGTTGTGATAGCTGTGGCCGAATCTTGTAAGATATCCCCTCCTTTCTATTCGAACACAGAATTACAATGCAAAGAACTTTGGTGTTAAGTCATCCTTTCCTCTTTTATAATTAAAGTAAATTTCAATAAGTTCTTTTATCTAACTATGTGACGTAGATAGAGTCATACATACTTGTAACACGGTCAAGGGCAGCAAAGGCGTTAAATATCACCTTACAGGCAAATTTATTTCAACATCTTAAACGTCTTTAAATTCAATAGCATCATTTAAGAAGAGATAAATTTTCAGCATGGACCAGACCTCCACGTGTCAGTGATCCTCAATCTAAAACAAGAGCCCCAGGAGGGCACAACGCTCACCTGATACCCATGGGTGCTCTAATTGACATACTGACATTGAATAAGACGTAAAATTGATAGTGCCAGTATTACTATTTGAGCCTACATTCTTTCTAAAAAGATTTTTGCCGGATGCAGACAAGATTTTTTTTACAGCCTTTAAAAGTACAAACAAGAAGAAATAGTAACATTTCAAAACATTATCTTTTTTACTGATTTGAATAGACGGATAATGTGATCCAAAGTCATATGCCCAGCTAGTGTATAGTTCAATTATTCAACATCAAAAAAATCATTTTGTAAAATTCCACATTAATGTGCAGCAAGTGATGAAGAAACAGAAAAAAAGAATAACACAATGAAATAAACTTAATACTCTGGTGTATGCTGCTTTTAGGGAAACAAATTAATAGGCCCATGATACTGTAAAGCTTGTCCAACTAGCAGACCTACCACATCGTTATTTACTGTTAACTATGTTTCGCCTCATGATAGGACTGTTACATGGACAAATTATTAGCTGACAGAGTTCATGAAAAGTATCAGCTGCATCGGATTTGCTGATAAAAAATCATTTGGTCCGATAAAAACTCATGTTCTATCTATTATTTGGACAGATAAAAATTCCCAAATGTCTGACCACAGGAACCTGTCGTTTTATGAGAGAAAATCCAATCCAAAAATCCAAATGAGGATATCTTGACAAAATTCTTTCACTTGTAGGGAACCATGAGTACCTCATACCTACCAAGTTTCATGACAATCTAAGAAAAAAAGTAAGTTAGATATGATAAATATGCAGTAAATGAGTGTGTAAAATCATACACTTATTGAGTTATTTAAAGAAATAGTGCAAAAATTAGCATTTCTGACTAAGTCCGAAGAGACGTCAAAAAAGCGTCAAAAATTTGAGTTCGGAGTGGAACCAAAAATAACAACACTTCTTAAGACATCTCTCTAGATCATCCTGATGCTTTCGGTTTGTCGATACGTGCTTCCGTTCTGAAGAAGAAGTTTGTCAAAGGAGGGTACCCCCTGTGACCTACTTTTGCCTGTGGTGGCGCCACCTGTTGAGGGATCCGGACGAAAAACAACAACACTTGTAGGGGACCATTAGTACTTTATACCTACCAAGTTTCATCAAAATCCCTTTAGCCATTCTTGAGAAGAAGTCGAAAATGTGAAAAGTTTACGACAGACAGACGACACACGACAGACGACACACGACACACGACACACGACGGACGACGGACGCCGGACGGATCGCTATGACAATAGCTCACTAGAGCCTTTGGCTCAGGTGAGCTAAAAAGGGAAAAAAATTTGTTTGGGTCCCGCCGGGGTTTGAAGCCACGCCCCATGGGTTCATTGGGCATGGAAAACATACACTATACCTATGTACAATCTTAAAAAATATTCCTTAAAAATCCAAAAGTGGATATCTTGACAAAATTCTTTCACTTGAAGGGTACCATGCATGAGTACCTCATATCTACAAAATGTCATGACAATCTGAAGAGTGGTTATAGAAAAGAAGCAGAAAATGTATGAAAATCACCCCCCCCCCCTTCCTTTTTACATAAGAAAAAAATTCATAAAAAATCAGAAAAATAAAATTGAAGCATAAAATTCATATCAAAGCAATGATTAAGTTAGATATGATAAATATGCAGTAAATTAGTGTGTAAAATCATACACTTATTGAGTTATTTAAAGAAATAGTGCAAAAATTAGCATTTCTGACTAAGTCCGAAGAGACGTCAAAAAAGCGTCAAAAATTTGAGTTCGGAGTGGAACCAAAAATAACAACACTTCTTAAGACATCTCTCTAGATCATCCTGATGCTTTCGGTTTGTCGATACGTGCTTCCGTTCTGAAGAAGAAGTTTGTCAAAGGAGGGTACCCCCTGTGACCTACTTTTGCCTGTGGTGGCGCCACCTGTTGAGGGATCCGGACGAAAAACAACAACACTTGTAGGGGACCATTAGTACTTTATACCTACCAAGTTTCATCAAAATCCCTTTAGCCATTCTTGAGAAGAAGTCGAAAATGTGAAAAGTTTACGACAGACAGACGACACACGACAGACGACAGACGACACACGACACACGACACACGACGGACGACGGACGCCGGACGGATCGCTATGACATTAGCTCACTAGAGCCTTTGGCTCAGGTGAGCTAAAAAGGGAAAAAAAATTTGTTGGGGTCCCGCTGGGGTTTGAAGCCACTCCCCATGGGTCCATTGGGCATGGAAAACATACACTATACCTATGTACAATCTTAAAAAATATTCCTTAAAAATCCAATAGTGGATATCTTGACAAAATTCTTTCACTTGAAGGGTACCATGCATGAGTACCTCATATCTACAAAATGTCATGACAATCTGAAGAGTGGTTATAGAAAAGAAGCAGAAAATGTATGAAAATCACCCCCCCCCCTTCCTTTTTACATAAGAAAAAAATTCATAAAAAATCAAAAAAATAAAATTTAAGCATAAAATTCATATCAAAGCAATGATTAAGTTAGATATGATAAATATGCAGTAAATTAGTGTGTAAAATCATACACTTATTGAGTTATTTAAAGAAATAGTGCAAAAATTAGCATTTCTGACTAAGTCCGAAGAGACGTCAAAAAAGCGTCAAAAATTTGAGTTCGGAGTGGAACCAAAAATAACAACACTTCTTAAGACATCTCTCTAGATCATCCTGATGCTTTCGGTTTGTCGATACGTGCTTCCGTTCTGAAGAAGAAGTTTGTCAAAGGAGGGTACCCCCTGTGACCTACTTTTGCCTGTGGTGGCGCCACCTGTTGAGGGATCCGGACGAAAAACAACAACACTTGTAGGGGACCATTAGTACTTTATACCTACCAAGTTTCATCAAAATCCCTTTAGCCATTCTTGAGAAGAAGTCGAAAATGTGAAAAGTTTACGACAGACAGACGACACACGACAGACGACACACGACACACGACACACGACGGACGACGGACGCCGGACGGATCGCTATGACATTAGCTCACTAGAGCCTTTGGCTCAGGTGAGCTAAAAAGGGAAAAAAAATTGTTGGGGTCCCGCTGGGGTTTGAAGCCACTCCCCATGGGTCCATTGGGCATGGAAAACATACACTATACCTATGTACAATCTTAAAAAATATTCCTTAAAAATCCAATAGTGGATATCTTGACAAAATTCTTTCACTTGAAGGGTACCATGCATGAGTACCTCATATCTACAAAATGTCATGACAATCTGAAGAGTGGTTATAGAAAAGAAGCAGAAAATGTATGAAAATCAACCCCCCCTTCCTTTTTACATAAGAAAAAAATTCATAAAAAATCAAAAAAATAAAATTTAAGCATAAAATTCATATCAAAGCAATGATTAAGTTAGATATGATAAATATGCAGTAAATGAGTGTGTAAAATCATACACTTATTGAGTTATTTAAAGAAATAGTGCAAAAATTAGCATTTCTGACTAAGTCCGAAGAGACGTCAAAAAAGCGTCAAAAATTTGAGTTCGGAGTGGAACCAAAAATAACAACACTTCTTAAGACATCTCTCTAGATCATCCTGATGCTTTCGGTTTGTCGATACGTGCTTCCGTTCTGAAGAAGAAGTTTGTCAAAGGAGGGTACCCCCTGTGACCTACTTTTGCCTGTGGTGGCGCCACCTGTTGAGGGATCCGGACGAAAAACAACAACACTTGTAGGGGACCATTAGTACTTTATACCTACCAAGTTTCATCAAAATCCCTTTAGCCATTCTTGAGAAGAAGTCGAAAATGTGAAAAGTTTACGACAGACAGACGACAGACGACAGACGACACACGACAGACGACACACGACACACGACAGACGACGGACGACGGACGCCGGACGGATCGCTATGACAATAGCTCACTAGAGCCTTTGGCTCAGGTGAGCTAAAAAGGGAAAAAAATTTGTTGGGGTCCCGCCGGGGTTTGAAGCCACTCCCCATGGGTTCATTGGGCATGTAAAACATACACTATACCTATGTACAATCTTAAAAAATATTCCTTAAAAATCCAAAAGTGGATATCTTGACAAAATTCTTTCACTTGAAGGGTACCATGCATGAGTACCTCATATCTACAAAATGTCATGACAATCTGAAGAGTGGTTATAGAAAAGAAGCAGAAAATGTATGAAAATCACCCCCCCCTTCCTTTTTACATAAGAAAAAAATTCATAAAAAATCAAAAAAATAAAATTTAAGCATAAAATTCATATCAAAGCAATGATTAAGTTAGATATGATAAATATGCAGTAAATGAGTGTGTAAAATCATACACTTATTGAGTTATTTAAAGAAATAGTGCAAAAATTAGCATTTCTGACTAAGTCCGAAGAGACGTCAAAAAAGCGTCAAAAATTTGAGTTCGGAGTGGAACCAAAAATAACAACACTTCTTAAGACATCTCTCTAGATCATCCTGATGCTTTCGGTTTGTCGATACGTGCTTCCGTTCTGAAGAAGAAGTTTGTCAAAGGAGGGTACCCCCTGTGACCTACTTTTGCCTGTGGTGGCGCCACCTGTTGAGGGATCCGGACGAAAAACAACAACACTTGTAGGGGACCATTAGTACTTTATACCTACCAAGTTTCATCAAAATCCCTTTAGCCATTCTTGAGAAGAAGTCGAAAATGTGAAAAGTTTACGACAGACAGACGACACACGACAGACGACAGACGACACACGACACACGACACACGACACACGACAGACGACGGACGACGGACGCCGGACGGATCGCTATGACAATAGCTCACTAGAGCCTTTGGCTCAGGTGAGCTAAAAATTAATATAGCCAAAATGTTTGAAAGTTATTATGTCCAAAAGTTTACCGAAATACGTGGCAGGATTGGTGGGATATGGTGCTACATTACCCACGTTTTAGGAATTTCGAGAAATTTTGAGTGCATAAATTTTTGAATGCGTTGAGGAAACGATCGATTGAATTTGATCGAACTTGGCAACATGCGCCTTCTATGAATCCTGGTCCACCAGCAGTGATACTCACCAAGTTGTACAAATGCTAAACATTTTCAAATTAAATGGCATGTCATATTCATTAAATGATGAAGCCCGAAACGTTCCGAAAGTTTAGCATGTCGTCAATGTGACGTTGATAGAGTTTCTAATACAAATTCTCATTTTGGATGTAGATCAAGTTAGCTTTTAAGTAAGTCTATTATGACACTGTATTAACAAATTGAACAGGCTGAACGATTGAAATGCAATACTCAGGTTTACTATAATACATTGAAAAACAAATGCAATACTCAGGTTTACTATTACATTGAAAAACAAATGCAAATTTGATAGAAATAAAATGAGGACATATTCCTTTCAAAGGAAACGGATGAAAGTACCATAGAACACAAAGTTGATGATTCGATGATAGATATAAACACTTCATTGTTGTTTAAAAACCGGATAGAAACTTCCAGCACTTGAAATACTGTGAGAAGTATGGTCTGCTACGATTCACACTTAGACAATTTATATATTCAAAATATTATATCCTAAACAAATTAAAAAAAACTGTAAAACGAAATTTTACGGAACAACATCCTTGGGTTTTCGAATTTCAGTCATTCCAATCAATGATTCACAGGTCGCAATTTCAGATATATTTGATGACATATTTGCGGAGTTCCTCAAAGTGAAATTTTTGACCTATGATATGACGGAATTTTTACAAAACATGTTTCATAGTCATGATCTATAACCTATATTTTTGTATCTACTAATATTCCCTTAACTATAATAATTAACTTACATTTTGTTTAATGATATACTGAAATTTGAGAAATGCATTTCACAATAATTCCGAACCAAAAATTCTATAAGGCAAAGTGAGATTTAATTTACACAATTATTTGTCCTGAAATTATATGCGAGTGAAAAACCCCTTTAACGTAAAAAGTGTAAACTATTTTTAGAATATTGCCATGAAGTTCTCAATTTTAAGACAGCATATTTATTTAAAGAGCAGAAATAGCATTTTATTGCTGATGAATATACCCTGTCACGCTAATGTTAAGTTGGTGAACTTTTCTCTTCGTAGGACATTTGTGCCCACCAAAACTTGTTATGAAGTAATTTATAACAGTACAGGCTATGATATGGAGCAGATTGACGTCATTTGTGTGTTTGGAATGCAAAAATGTCGTACGAAGAGTCAAAAGTTAACCGAATGGGCATTACCGTGAAAGGGTCTTTTATTTTTATAGGTGAACTGGCCTCTATGTAGGCATTGCAATGCAGTATATAACATTGCCATAAAACACTGTTTAGATTGAGGATCGTTGAAGAGGGTTAAGTACACGAACACATAACTTATTAAAGAACAGAGAATCAAATCACAAAAAAATATTCAATTAATTCAAATGTTATAAAACAGGGCCGATTTAGGGGCTTCGTGGTCCTACCCATTTATCCGTTCTTAAATGAAGCTATTGAACTTGAAGACGTTTATCATTGTCACATTCTGATTTTCTAAGATATAATGATAAACCTGTCTTAGCGATTAAAGTTTTCTCGGATCAAACTCCATACTTTTCCTCTTCTTCTAATAAGCTTGACACATCCAACAATTTTGGCGGAATTAACAAATAAACGTTTAACAATCCTCAGGAATATCAGAATTATTTTCAATTGTTTCCATGTATGATCATAGTGACTATTAGTAAAACTTCCGGAAGATGTCATATGACCCTACATATTTTGAATTGCTTTATAAAAAGCATTTGGAAAATTTGATAGAAAGGAAACAGGAATACTGAAGAAATATGTTGCTTGTAACATTTATTTACAAATTAGTACATTGTAGCATGGGATCTCCATCCCCACAATTTAACGTATGTGAAAAAGATGGGTGAGTAATACTCTTAAGAAAAATGAAATAGT
This sequence comes from Pinctada imbricata, assembly GCA_033119305.1. Taxonomy (NCBI): domain Eukaryota; kingdom Metazoa; phylum Mollusca; class Bivalvia; order Pterioida; family Pteriidae; genus Pinctada; species Pinctada imbricata. The sequence goes on from VSWD01000004.1 coordinate 17,611,650, forward strand.
CTAGTCATTGTATACATTATGTTATAATTATACAAAATGAATTTGTCCTGGTTGATTTCAGAGACTTTTACTGGGTTTTTTTTTTTTCGATTTGATAACCACCGTTCAAAACTTTGATTTTGTCAAACTAGGGAAATTAAGAATCTTGACATACTTTTAAATGTTTATATCGTAATTCACATCAACTTTGCAAGATAAAAAATAATTATTGTGCTAAAATTTTAGATGTTTTTTACTCGTTTTATCAAATATTTGTTGTTTACTTCAAAGTAAAAAGAATATTTTCTTTTTATAAATAGCTATTCATATTGTTGCTATGCGTTCATAAACAAAGATGGAGAGTGTGTCCGTAAGTATTTGATTTTACTGCAAAAAAAAAGAGACAATAATTAACGTTCCTCGTGTACAGTTTAAATTACTTTAAGGTAAAGCGATGCGTTTGTCCGCCCGCTTATGTAACGGCATTTGATAC
>VSWD01000004.1:17612621-17649355 GCA_033119305.1 Pinctada imbricata
TGCTTTGATATGTATTTTTTGCTAAAATTTTATTTTTTTTATTTTTTATGAATTTTTTTCTTATGAGGTATTCATGCATGGTACCCTTCAAGTGAAAGAATTTTGTCAAGATATCCACTTTTGGATTTTAAGGAATATTTTTTAAGATTGTACATAGGTATAATGTATGTTTTCCATGCCCAATGGACCAATGGCGAGTGGCTCCAAACCCCAGCGGGACCCGAACAATTTTTTTCCTTTATTAGCTCACCTGAGCCAAAGGCTCTAGTGAGCTATTGTCATAGCGTTCCGTCCGGCGTCCGTCGTCCCGCGTCTGTCGTCTGTCGTGTGTCGTGTGTCTGTCGTAAACTTTTCACATTTTCGACTTCTTCTCAAGAATGGCTAAAGGGATTTTGATGAAACTTGGTAGGTATAAAGTACTAATGATCCCCTACAAGTGTTGTTGTTTTTCGTCCGGATCCCTCAACAGGTGGCGCCACCAAAGGCAAAAGTAGGTCACGGGGGGTACCCTCCTTTGACAAACTTTTTCTTCAGAACGGAAGCACGTATCGACAAACCGAAAGCATCAGGATGCTCTACAGAGATGTCTTAAGAAGTGTTGTTATTTTTGGTTCCACTCCGAAGTCAAATTTTTGACGCTTTTTGGACGTCTCTTCGGACTTAGTCAGAAATGCAAATTTTTGCACTATTTCTTTAAATAACTCAAAAAGTGTATGATTTTACACACTCATTTACTGCATATTTATCATATCTAACTTACTTAATGCTTTGATATGTATTTTTTGCTTAAATTTTATTTTCTTGATTTTTTATGAATTTTTTTCTTATGTAAAAAGGAAGGGGGGGGGGTTGATTTTCATACATTTTCTGCTTCTTTTCTATAACCACTCTTCAGATTGTCATGACATGTTGTAGGTATGAGGTACTCATGCATGGTACCCTTCAAGTGAAAGAATTTTGTCAAGATATCCACTTTTGGATTTTAAGGAATATTTTTTAAAGATTGTACATAGGTATAATGTAGGTTTTCCATGCCCAATGGACCAATGGGGAGTGGCTCCAAACCCCAGCGGGACCCCAACAAATTTGTATCTATGGTAAACAAAGTCGCCATATAGCTTGTGTTACAGATTTGATTGGTTCCTCCACGCCCATTTAATAGTCACGTAGTCACGGTGGGTAATCTCGCAACGCACAACACTAGGTTTATATAAAATTTCGTGTATTACAAATTATTTTTCACAAAAAGGGGAATGTGATACAGTGTAAGGATGCCTTAGATACGAGTTTTATTGAAAGTAAGAGAGGTAATATCCTTTTATAAAGCCGAAAAAACTATCGGCATGATTGGTGTAGATGGAAGCGAAAGTTGAACGCTGATCGTGTTTGTGCGTTCTAAAAAGCTGATATCCACCTTATTTTGGATGCAACTCATAGTTGGGGCGTTATTACACTGCATCACATTTCCCCTTTGTAACAAATTATCTATTTTGCGAAAAAAAATATAGAAAAATAAATTGTTCTGCGTTGCGAGATTACCCACCGTGTTAGTACTGTACACGTGATACATTTCAGGAGATTAATAGAATCTATCATGCAAACGAAATAGTACTGGTATTTGAATAGATTTTTATTTAATGTGCATATACTGGGAACACTTTCATACTTGTTATCATTCATGTACTTGGAACACTCATTTATAAACTTAGCTCGAATTTCCTTTGTCTTAAACTCTCTTAGATGAAGTATAATGAACGATTTCTTGAAGAAACATCTAATGAGTAAATTCTCTTCCTGAGGATTTAGAGAATGTATAGGACATTTGATATATCTGAAATTCTTGAAAAAAAAAATAATTCAGTTCAGAGTTCTTGAAATATTTCAATGAAATGTTGGACCACAGGAAGCTGTTGTTTTAAAAGAGAAAAGAAATTATTATTCACAACCTCAAGCCACTGTGTTCGACATCTTCAATGTATAACATTTCTAAAGATGAACACAGAGGCTTAAGGTTGTGAATAATAAAAGAATTTCTCTCATAAAACGACAGGTTCCTGTGGTCAGACATTTGGGAATTTTTATCTATCCAAATAATAGATACAACATGAGTTTTTATCGGACCAAATAATTTTTTATCAGCAAATCCGATGCAGCTGATACTTTTCATGAACTCTGTCAGCTAATAATTAGTCCGTGTAACAGTCCTATCACTAGGCAAAACATAGTTAACAGTAAATAACGATTTCGTATGTCTGCTAGTTGTACATGTAGCTTTACAATATCGTGGGCCTATCAATTTGTTTCCCTAAAAGCAGCATACACCAGAATATTAAGTTTATTTCATTGTTTTATTCTTTTTGTCTCTTTTTTCATCACCTGCTGCACATTAATGTTGAATTTTACAAAATGATTTTTTTTATGTTGAATAATTGAACTATACACTAGCTGGGCATATGACTTTGGATAACATTATCCGTCTTTTCAAATCAGTAAAAAAAGATAATGTTTTGAAATGTGACTATTTCTTCTCGTTTGTACTTTTAAAGGCTGTAAAAAAAGATCTTGTCTGCATCCGGCAAAAATCTTTTTAGAAATAATGTGGGCTCAAATCGTGATACTGGCACTATCAATTTTACGTCTTATTCAATGTCAGTATGTCAATTAGAGCATGCATGGGTATCAGGTGAGCGTTGTGCCCTCCTGGGGCTCTTGTTTTTTCAGTCCTGAAGCAATGTTCTTGTTCGTCTTCAAATATTTCATTTTAAATCAAATTAATAACAGCGAAACCATACTATTGAATGGGTATCCCATGTGAATGATATTTCAATACGATTTGTAACATTGCATCTTAATTGTAAGTTATTTGTAGAATTCTGCTGCTAATTAAAATGTACATTCTTTATTTTGATTTCATCTATGTCGACCCCTGATATCACTGATGGGTCATTTCTTATACATATAGCACGTGACATTGTTGTTATAAAACATACATTTTGATATCTCCATATAAATCGACTTTTATTTGAAATCATGTAGGGTGGAGTATAATTCTGTATTTCTAGCTCTTTAAAAAAAGTTCTACATGTAGCAATATTACACAAGTATCCCGAATATATTTGATGCCTGATGCTTTCAATCCTATCGAGTATTCGAGATAACAATGAAAAGCATTCAGTTTAACGCATCTTTCATCGTTATCGAATTATAATGAGTTAAAGAAGTTCCTGACGACAATCTCAACAGCACTCACAATAGAGCACATAATTAAGCATCGACGGACCCCCCAGCAAGCTAGAGGTGGGACCAGGTGCCCGGGAGGAGTAAGCATCCCCTGTTGGCTAGCCGCACCCGCCTTCGATGTTTAAGCACGAAAATGAAAACAATATCTAAAAGTCATGCACTGTCTGACGTTCTGGCTATATAGAAAGTGCTATGGCGACAATTTCAGGGAAATATATTCAAAACACTTACTGTCAAACCCCTCGCGGGGAACTTTTTTACGAGCTCAAATGAATAAAACGTGTTCTCGTAGATATGTTAGATATTATTATTATATCTATATTCTGGCTTGCTGGTGAAGAAAAAGAGCGTTTACTGTTCCTTCTCCACGCTGTAGTTATAAATGTTCAACACACCGTCATTCGAAGATTGCGGTTGATGTATTTTTTAAAATGGTGCAGAGATGCGAAAAAACCTCGTGCTTGGTAACTTTTATAAGTACCTTGGAAATATCCTCTAATGATCTTTGGCGATATGTTTTATTCAATAAAGCTTCTAAATAGACCCTGAAGAAAATTCTTAACCTCTCATACATGAAAATTTCTTCTTGAAATGTAAAAGTTTTTAAAAGCCATTATCGCAATTTTGGCTGATCTGAAGTTGGTAAGCACAAAACACTTGTGACGAGAATTCATCATCAGAACAATACCTCGGTCACAGTACTTTGACGTTTTGTCCGAAGGACTGCTCTCTTGATTTTTCAACTTGTATCTGGAATATCTAGTGACAAAAATGGAGCCGATAACTTTTTTTAACTTTAAAAATAGTGTTGAATCTCTAATGATACTAAAGAAAGGTATATATTTTTCATCTATGTATAAATCTCATATTATTGTCCAAAATGAGAAAGTCCAATGAAAAGTAATACTACAAACAAGTTCACACAAAAGGAATATAAATTGTACGTTAGACGGATGAGCATTTGTTATTCCCACATTTTGTTTCATATACCTAATTTAAGTTCAACATCTTTCGTGACACTTCTCCAGTCAATATCTCTCTAGTTCTAAGATTATAAAAAAAATCGAGTCGGCAGAACCTGAATAATCATTATTTTGAACGAACTTTCACATCGTAAATTGTGTAACAAAAAATTCAGGTGAGATTAATATGTAATTATTTAGAGAATTTCGAGAGTCGTCCAGATTTTTAAACAAAAGTACTTCTTGAACTATAATTCCAAATGCAATTATTAATCAGTTTTCAACCTAAAACAGTTCTGAAAATGCAATAATACGGAATTGTTACAACTCTTAAACCTCTTTTAAAAAATTCAAACAATATTTTTATACACCAAACTCGTGTTTCGGATATTAACTCATCATCAGTGGTACTTCAAACCAAAGCGAGTATGACAAGCAGACAGAATTCATTTCCGTGGTTTATTTTTTTTTTTACTTTTCGTCTATTAGTATGGTCGTCTTTGTATTTAGACACAGGGTGTTTTGGGATTTTTGTGGTGGGCACTGCAGTCGAGTTTGTTGGAGATCCCCTCCTATCTTTTTGGAAGGCTGGAGGGAGAAAGGAGGAAAAATAAATTCAATTCGAATCCATTCACTTGCCAATGACGTCATGATGGACGGACAAACGGACTGACCGATAGATAGAGAGAGAGAGAGAGAGAGAGAGAGAGAGAGAGAGAGAGAGAGAGAGAGAGACAGACAGACAGACAGACAGACAGACAGACAGACAGACAGACAGACAGATAGATCCGTATACAACGCCGATCGTGTTTATGCGTTAAAAAAACTAATATCCATTTTATTTTGATAAACCTCAGAGCAAAGACACTCTTCTACTTCCTCACATTTCCCTATTTACTATAAATGATCTATAATGTACATAAACACAGTTATATTGAAAAACCGATTGTTCTGCTTTGCGAGATTACCCACCGTGCTATGACATCAGGAATTTAGCACTTCCTTTCCCGTAATATGAAGGGTCAATTACAAATATACAAAGAGGTTTAGGAAATTGTTGATAAAATGTATAATATAATGATTATTCTCATAAGATATATATCATTTTCATGTTGTTGACTTTCATGTTTCATTCCATGAAAGCATATTAACGTAAGTTGAGATAATAGACGTTTTTAGATAGATATACTTGAAAAAATTAAACCCATTATGTTACGTTTCCTTTTTCCTGTACATATATCTGTTCCGGCGTTAGGCTGTATTTTCAACACAGTTGGTCGTGAGAATGAGTTTGACAGACAATAAATCTAAGATGGAAAAACAAAAAATAATCTTTGCATCTCTATTTATACTAAATATTGGGATATTCTGTGCATCAAAGGAAGATGAATGCAGACAAGATGGGTACGTCATGTATCTACATTTAGTAACTTCCAAATCCATTCATTTATGGGGTGTTTCAATAGAAAAATATTCATCATTAATTTACATGCACGTTAATATTGTAATCTTTATTCCTTAAAGACACTAGTCTAGTCCAGTAAAAGGATGATGATAAATGCAAATTATAAATATCAATTCTATAGATACAATTTCATAAATGGAAAAGAAGTAGGTGCAGTAACCTGCCATATCGGCCCTATTTTCAAAGTTCTTCATACATCCATAATATTCTAGTTTTTAAACTGTCAAATGTATGGTGAATCCATATCAGGAAAGCTTGCTTTGATTTCGAAGTCCTACACTGAATAATACGTCGCTAAAAACGTCAAAAAACGACGAAATGAAATCATTGAAAATATCAATAGATAAGCGAAATTTCGATAGAAATTTATTAAATCGATCCAGACCTTGCCCATGGTAATTTTGTTTGTGACCGACTAACATCGTCACTGAGGAAGTTCTACGGTCGATATGGGGAACTCGTCATACACTATGATGTCCCACTCTCAAGAATGGTGGATGATATTCTGTCATAGACCATTTGAACCATCCAACCGAAATGGAAGTAACTGGATGTGACAGTTCTACCGAAATGAAGCGGCGGGTGTTGCATGCAAGCAGGAGATGCTTACTCTTCCTGGGCACCTGGTCTCACTCCCATATCGGGAGTTCGCTTCTTTTCGTATGGTGGAGGTTTTTGTTTGTTTGCTTTGGTTCCTGTTTCATCCTGATTTTGTATGCCTTCGGTTTCTGATTTTCTGAATTATCGATTTTGTGCTGTATACGGGGATATGGTTATTATCCATATTTGTCATTTGTACCAATCGATGGATTTTTGATCGGCCTTTTAATTTGTATAGAAAAATTATTGGGTGAGGCCTGGATTATAGATGAATTTTGAAGATTTGAATGTAAAATACGATGATGTTTCTTTGTTTTGTGTTATTCAGGGCAAATGACGTCATAACATGACATCCTACATCACGCGCGTGACGTTACGAAGGCTCAAAAATATGACGCGGTATTTTCTCAAACATTCAACATTGCAAAATGTGACAGTTAATAGTTCTTTTATCAAATGCATTTTTCGTCGAAATAAAAGGGCCGATTTAAGGGGTTAGCGCACCTAGTCCTTTACAAAAACAGTTCTATTTTTGCCTCTAACTGTATCAAATTCATATCATGTCAGATAGAAAAGAGTATCAATTTTGATCCATTTTAAGCAGGTTTCATATCAAGATAATTCTAAACTGAAACAAATCTATAAAAGATGTATCTCTTATTGTCTATATGAATGGACCTGACAGATGGATACTATCGAAAAAGGTGGTTCGTTTTCGCTATTTCGCTATATTCGTTATTGCTTTTGATATTTGATTTATCATTTAAAGGAACCATGTTGTTAACTGTAATGTTAGTGTGCATGTAAGAAGTTATTATGATAAGTAGTCTTTTTATCTGTCAAAATACATGGACAATCTGATGGTTTGTTTATTTCTATAATAGCTCTGTGGAATGTTGCTTGAACTACATAGAAAAAGGCGGTAAATGTGTCCGTAAGTACAACAATTATGAATGAAAATAATGAATACATAACTTAAAAGCTTTTTCTTTATCTGAATGAAGGTCGTACCAATGTATATCGATTTTCTCTTTTTATCTTTATTTGACAAATTAATGCTCTCCATAGTTCGGTAGCAGACATGGTTTCTTCGTTTTTATACGATGAATATATTCAATTTAATTATTAAGGAAATAAACTCTAATCATTTCTGTTAGTTTGTCCAGCTGGAAGATTTGGGACGAATTGCTCAATAAAATGTCCACAAGGTTACTATGGGATTTTGTGCAGGAATAAGTGTAACTGCACACAAGATCAAAGTTGTCATCATGTAATAGGATGCTCCCCATACGGTAAGCTTTTAAATCCTGTATTTTATTCCAATAAACTATTATAATATTTACAGATTACCTAACAGATTTATAATAAATCTAAAGATATATGATTTCTTCAAACTAATGTAATATTAAATAACATATTATATGGTCATTATGGATATGGTCATTATCCATATTTGTCATATATAACTAGTTACAATTTCTAACTTATTTTTTCAGTATTGAATATAACGATTGATAGAAATCAATTATATTTAATATCTACATCTTAAGTTTTTCAATTGTAAATGAAAAAAATTATTACCCTGTGATTTGTATCTTCAAACTCCAAAGCATTTCAGCAAAGAATCATCCGCTTCCGGTTTGTGAAAAAACTTTGTCTCTTGACTGAAAAAGGCTACAATAGAAAAATACTTATGCTTATCGTACGATTCCATTTTGGATTTGAAATATCGGCGTTTGATAATGTTGCCTCTTGATATGCCTACAAATTATCTGATGCGTTACGAGTCGATAATATTCCCGGTATCATTGATATACCGGGTAAGTATTTTTGTGTTGAAACATATCCTTCGAATGCGGTATCATCTTTTTTTTCTTCTTGCGTTATGCCACTTTTAATGCAAAGTAAGCCTTAAAAAGATACATGATCAATGGAAGCTCATTTTATGCACCACTCTCAAGAGTTAAACGCACACATCTATTTTACGGCAAATTCGTTTCGCTTTGTTTGCTTAATATAGCTTTTGTAACGAATACATTCGATTTAATTTATGTTTCTCTCATAAAACATTGTACGAAGAATTCTATATATGGTGATTAATTATAATTTACCGATACAATACGCGAAATTAATGGAAAGTGTGAAAAATTCTAATTTCGTCACGGTCTGTTTCCGTTGAAACAAATTTTGTTTTTTTCGATTTAAAAGTAAAGAGTGAATTGTTGTATCTCGATTGCAATTATCGTTAAAATAATTTGAATTCCACAATAACGAAAATCCCTTCCCGGGGAAATGTAGGTTAGAAATGTTGAGAAGTATATTCTGTACAAACTAATGACAACTCCAGAATGAGTTATAAAAGTTATAAAGAAGATCCTGACGATAATCTCAACAACACTCACAATAGAGCACAAAACTGAGCATCGACGGACCCCTAGCAAGCTAGAGGTGGGATCAGGTTCCCGGGAGGAGTAAGCATCCCCTGTTGGCTAGCCGCACCCGCCGTCGATGTTCATGCACGAAAATGAAACAATATATTAAATACATGCACTGTCTACGGCTATGTCCATATAGAAAGTGCTATGGCGACAATGTCAGGGAAAATATTCAACACACTTACTGTCAAACCTCTCGCGGGGAACTTTTTTATGAGCTCCACACGGCAAAGGGCATAAGTGTGACACAAATGAGTTAAAGAAGATCCTGACGATAATCTCAACAGCACTCTTATTAGAGCACCAAATTGAGCATCGACGGACCCCTAGCAAGCTAGAGGTGGAACAAGCTGCCCGTAAGAAGTAAGTATGCGCTCTTGGCTAGCCGCACCCGCCATCGATGCTCACGCACAAAAGTTAAAGAATATATATAAATCACGCTTTTCAACATTAAAGTATGAGTAAGAAGCAGAATTAATGTCATCGCAACATCATCGTATCTTTCAAAAGCGTATGTAACCCCCTGGTGTTTAACTACGTGTTGGTGGCAAGGGATGCCACGTTTAAAGCCACCGTGGACGAAATGAGTGACCCTGAGACAAGTAGGAGAACAAACGTACCTTGCCGTGATTGACGAATCAAATGTTTTAACTGTCAAAACATTTGTCACGGCAACCCAGGGTTGAGATGACCTACTTTGGAGACCGTAGCAAAACGGGTCGGACGCAACGAAACATGACAGTACGTGATAGAGCAAAACTTGGGACAGTGTCCGTAGCGAAACGGGAAGCAACAGCATGACTCGGCAACACACGATCTTAAAGAAGTTGCGTGACGGTCTGTTACGTTTATTTCCCGTTTCGCTAGCACAGAGGTGTGTTTCTCCAAGGTTTGCTACGATTTCTCAAGGCATGCTAAGGGGTGTGTTAGCCGTTTCGTCGTGTTCAATCAAGGTGCATCCTGGCTTGGTATGGTTTATTTCAAGCTCTGCTACGGTCTGGCACGATGCGCACGGTCAAACAAGAAAATAAATTTTGAATACCAAGATAAAAACCGACAAATATTCTACGACGTTTTACGTTTTCGGCCGCCGTGGTCGCCGGGAACATAGTGTAAACCTAGGATGTGGACCATGGAAGTTTTATTCCTATTTGAACTTAAAATAGTAATCGATGCGAAAAAATCATTCCTTTCACTTTTTTGGTCCTCAACTTAATGAAAAGTATACTATATTGCAACAATTAAATGATTTTTTTGTTGACAACAGGTATTTGTGGTACGAACGGGTAAGAAAGATAGTGCTTAACTTTATAATTTTGAAAAAAATATTTTTTTTTAAATTCTTTTCCATATATTAACAAAAAAGTACTCAAAGATGCCAACAACACTAAAATAGGAATGTTAATGCTTATATTGATTTCCGTGGCAAACATAACACATGTGAAATATAATGATTTCGTGTTGATCTTTGACTTCCTTAATATTATTAATCCCAATGCTTACTACATAATATAATTGATCATGAATAAATAAGACTTATACGAAAACATCTTTTTATCAGGGGAAATGTTAAATTAATTCATGCACATCTTTCGGAAACATTAAAACATGAAGAACTATTTTCATATCTGTATTTTCAAAGAACAAAACATGAAAAAGATTTATCAAGTAGAAGCCATTGATGTTAAATGAAATTTTGATTTTAAAAATAATTGCTAAATAATTAGATAAAAAAGCCGTTGCTAAGGAAAAATACATAAGACTACGACTCCAATTTTAAATTGCCTCCGAGTCGTTTATTTCCTTGGATACGACCATTTTCAATAAATATGATTGTTGAAACTTTTTCCTACAAAAAAGTTTAAGCAATCTAGTTTTATGTAGCTTGGATTTTTTCTTTGTAACCTTGTAAGAAATTTAATTTCAAAAAATCGTAAAAAGCCAAAAAATGAAGCATTCCTGTGTAAATCGATATTGTTTTCATAGTAACCATGCAAAAAAGTATCATTTTTATCGAAATAAGTTCTATTGATGAGGGAAATTCCAATGGAATGAAAAATATAATTCTAACAAAACGTTAACATTTAATTCTACATTCTTTTAAATGGTTGCCATGGTAACATTTACCCCACCAATTTTACTTAAGGGTTTGAAAGACTGCATTACATGTGACATTATGATGTTGATACATTTTATTTATCAAGTGGTTATTTTTATTTATCAAGCTCAAAATGCCGAATTTATCAATATTTCATACCCATGGAAAAGATTGCCATGGAAATTTATATCATTCGTAACCTCTAATTGAAGCTAAAATTTTAAGTCCTTCAATCAGTAAACATTATCTCAAAGCAATTGAATCACATAAAAGAAATTTTAACGTCTTGAAGAATTTCGTTAGTGAAAGCAACTTATTTTACCATGTTAACCATGTGTATTGATAAAATCTGAAAATATAACGTATTTGGTTGATAACCTTATAGCCTCTATTTTTGAATTTACTTAATATTATAATTATTGAAATTGTGAACCATTTGCATGAGACACAGTTAGGCTTCAAAATTGTATAATTTTCATATTTTCGTATCTTATGAACTGGTAGCCGTGACAACTGAATCACTTGGCATTAATAGTATGATGGTTTTCTATTTCTGACATTTTGCCCTACCCATATATAAAATTTCATGAAAGTTTAAGAACGTCTGTGATCAAACCTTTTTTGTGCCTACAGAGAATTAATGTTAATTCGCTTAAGAATCTTTATGACTAATATTATGATTAAAGAGAGCGCTACTGAAATTATTTTTGGTGGCTCCGCTGAGAGCATCACTGAATAGAATTTAATATTTGAAACACGTGTCTGGTGCATGGAAATTGGTTTGGAATTTTCGTCAAGAAGGTATAGAGTTGGAACCCTTCGACATTATTAATATAGACACTAATTTCACGTTGCAGTGTGGAGCAATTAAAATCGTTCCCCATGGCCTGATGTTTGTCAAGTGTAATAATTACTTCTTTCCAGCTCTGTCACCTGAAAGAAGCATTGTTTTGGCCTTTTATCAATGACATCATAATTATATATTTTTTGCTATTTCGGAAACTAGCCACTTCACCAATAAATATCATCGAAATTAAAGGAGTTTAACATCTTAGCACCATCCCTCCAATGCTATTTTGAACATAGATTTTATTTGGATATGCTACTGAATCGACCCTACAGGAATTTTGGAACCGCGAACTCTCTGTAATGTAAATGAAATAATATAACTTCAAAAAATTAAAGAGGGCGCTACTGAAATTATTTTAGGTGGCTCCGCTGAAAGCATCACTGATGAGAATTTTATATTCGAAACACGTGTCTGGTGCATGGAAATTGGTTTGGAATTTTCGTCAAGACGGTATAGAGTTGGAACCCTTCGACATTATTCACAAAGAGATGACAAATATGGATAATGACCATATCCCTGTATATAGCACAAAATCGATAATTCAAAAAAATCAGAAAACGAAGGCATACAAAATAAAGATAAAACAGGAACCAAAGCAAACAAACAAAAACCTCCAACACATGAAAGAAGCGAACTCCCGATATGGGAGTGAGACGAGACCAGGTGCCAAGGAAGAGTAGGCATCTCCTGCTTGCATGAAACACCCGCCGCTTCAATTCGGTAGAACTGTCACATTCGGCTACTTCCATTTCGGAAGACATAGAGTAAAATCGTTTGTTGGTTGGTTGGATGGTTCAAATGGTCTATGACAGAATATCATCAACCATTCTGGAGAGTGGGACATCATAGTGTATGATGTTCCCCATATCGACAGTAGAACTTCCTCAGTGATGATGTTGGTCGGTCACAAACATATCCCTGGCTGAGAAGCTTGTCTGAAAGACGCCTAGCTCTCAGAACAAAATCCGTATATTTGGTACTCGCTCTGGCATAACTTTTCAACTGAGATATGAACACGGCGATGAAGAGATGTTGCTACTCAGAAATGGAAAGTTTGTAATACTGAAATTGAAGTCGTCACGTTTGTCATAGAGTGAGGTGTTCACGTGACCATCAGTGTCGTGGGACAACATTATGTCCAAATAAGATGCTGAATTATTTGTCTCTGAGGTTTCTTTGACTTCAAGCTCCGAAGGATAGTTTCTGCTAAGGTTATCCGCGAATTTCATATTGTTGATGGACAAAGCATCGTCTATGTATCTGTAAGTGAAGTTGAAGTCAGAAGCTAAGTATCTTTTCCCTCCAGAGACCAAATGATGAATTCAGCTTCGCATGAGTAAAGGAAAATGTCGGCAAGGAATGGGGCACAATTGGTCCCCATTGGAATTCCGACTATTTGCTGGAAGACCTTTCCTCCAAACACCACAAAAATGTTGTCGATCAGAAAGTTTAACATCTGAATAATATCTGTTTCAATGTACTTATTTTCAGAATGGGACTTTTCTTTTACAGAGTATGTTTTCTCATAGTTAACAACAATAAATTTGTATTTGCGACTGCCGTTATTTCTTGATAACGCATTACTTATAATTTTTGCGAGTCTTTCTTTTAATTTAGAATGTTGGATTGTAATGTAAAGTGTCGAAAATCAAAGGCTTTGATCGAATGGACTCTACTAAAATGAGTGGATTTCAGATGACCTAAAAGTTCCTTCAAATTTAAAATCCACATCTGGTTTATACCACTGCGAGAATCTACTGGCGTGCAATGTTTTTGAAGCCCAGAGTTGATTTCAGATAAAACTTTGGTGAGTAAAATGGATACAGATTTGGTAGAACATTCTGGAGAACCAGCGATGAAAAGTTGTTTGCACGGGTTCTAACACATTTTAGGCATGCAGTATAAGTATGATAAATCTAAATGTAAATTGTTAGTGTCGAAGCCAAAGGAAACAAGAGCTGATTCGTGGTTGTCTATTATTTCAGAGGCAGAAGGTTTATTGGAGTGTAAGTGGGATTTCCAGGTGTCGAATTAACACCATCTGCAACTAGACTGTCAAATAGTACTTTTTGCAAGTAAATGTGTAATTATCATAGGCTATGTCTGCTGGTGTGATGACATAATACAAAGGATGGGATCTCCAACAACACCAGGTTGCAGCACCCACAGCAAAACCCCAAAGCACCCATTGCAAAAAAACAAATCAGACAAGCACAGAAAGAGAAGCATAAGGGAAAAGGAACGTCAACGCACAACACAGAAACGTCAAACACAAAGGACTACACATAAACCAACGAGACCAATGGGCAACCGGTGCCGACTTAGGACGGCCATCTGCCACGGAAATAGCAGAAGGTGAGGTTATCCTGGATCACATGCGCACAACCCTCCCACTTTTCCGATTACCCAGAGGTCTCGAAGAACGTACAATTGTGGCGTAAAAAAACCTCCTCACTGTCAAATGACCACAAACAAACAAGACCGCAAAACGCAGGGGCCCAAGCAACACAGATGAACAAAAAAATATGTAAATGGGTATCAAACAAGGGCGTATGTAATACAATCCGTGCTCTGCCGGCTGTAGCGAGCTCATGTATGTTATCACCCGAGCAGTCCAACTGACATTCAAAGAGGCCAGGTGGTAAGGACACTGTCTTCTCTGAAGAGGATTGGACAGGGCCCGTCATGGAGTCCCGTCGTCACAGTCCGTCAGAGTGTAAGTTTTAAGAATGCGCTGGTACAAAACTAGATTGGTCAATTACCAAGCCTGGTGTCTGTCTGGTGACATTAGGGTCATATCCAAATTTCCCCTTGATTGACGGTGAAGATCCTAGATAACCGTCCTATGGTGCATTAAAAACGGTTTGAAATAACTTTTCGTAGATGGTTTTTTATTTGGGGTCTATTTTTGTTTTTGTTTTGCTTTGTTTTAATTCTTCTTTTTTTTTTGCTTTGGGTGCGTTGTTTTGATTTATAGACTGAACTAAAATGTTTTTTTTTTCTTCATTCATCAAGGACAGCTACAACATGTTGTGCAAACTTCATTAACAGGAGTGGAAAATGTGTCCGTAAGTACATTTTGTATAACAAATGATATACCCCTAACGAAAAAGTACTATAGTATACTATAGTATACTATAGTATACTATAGTATACTATAGTATACTTTACTACACAAAACTTTACTATACTATACTATACAAAACTTTACTATACTACACAAAACTTTACTATACTACACTATACTACACAAAACTTTACTATACTACACGAAACTTTACTATACTACACGAAACTTTACTATACTACACAAAACTTTACTATACTACACGAAACTTTACTATACTACATGAAACTTTACTATACTACACAAAACTTTACTATACTACACAAAACTTTACTACACAAAACTTTACTACACTATACTACACAAAACTTTACTACACAAAACTTTACTACACAAAACTTTACTACACTATACTACATGAAACTTTACTATACTACACGAAACTCTACTATACTGCACGAAACTCTACTATACTATACGAAACTTTATGAAACTTAACTATACTACACAAAACTTTATAAAACTTAATTACACTACGGGAAACTTTATAACATAAAATGTAACGGCATGGACAATCAGGATGTTTTTTTATAATTCCTTGTTCACACGAATGCACATTAGATTTTCGTACATTTGCACTGAACGTCATATATAGTTATAACAGAAATAAAGCTTACGCTCACGCAGCAAGATACGCCCTTTGGGATTTTTTTCACACCACCAAAATATCTAAGTCCCATAACTCCATAAGGACAAATTGGATGAACCTGAAAATCGAAAGGCGGCTTCCTCTTAAGTTCAAAGTATGATCACAATGAACAAATATCATGAAAATCTGTTGACGCATATTCAAGTTATTGCGTTCCATGCACCTACATTTTGCCCTTAGCTTAACATGTATGTGCATATAACCCCCCCCCCCCCCATTACACATAATTTCTGGATAATGTGACAAAAAATTTAAGAACCCGTTATATATGTGAAAGAACATCCTTTGTACTTGAAGTATACAAAATTTCAAAACATTTCGACCAAAAATAGATTTTTAAAGAATTTTTAACTATTTTAGTATATTTCCATTGTATTTAAAATATCTAAGTCCCATAACTCTGTAACGACAAATCGGATGAATCTGAAAATCGAAAGGCAGCTTCTTCTTTAAAGTCTGATCACAATGTAGAAATATCCTGTAAATCCGTTGATGCATATTCAAGTTATTGCGTTCCATGCACCTATATTTTGCCCTTAGCTTAACATGTATGTGCATATAACCCCCCCTCCCATTACACATAATATCTCGGTTATGTGACCAAAAAATTAAAAACCCGTTACATATGTCAAAGAGAATCCTTTCTACCTTAAGTATACAAAATTTCAAAACATTTCGACCAGAAATAGATTTTTAAAATAATTTTTAACTATTTTAGTATATTTTCACTGTATTTTAAAATATCTAAGTCCCATAACTCTGTAACGACATATCAGATGAACCTGAAAATCGAAAGGCGGCTTCCTCTCCACAGTCCAATCATAATGTATGAATATAATGAAAATCTGTTGACGCATATTGAAGTTATTGCGTTCCATGCGCCTATGTTTTGCCCTTAGCTTAACATGTATGTGCATATAACCCTCCCCCCCTTCCCATTTACACACAATATCTCGGTTATGCGACAAAAAAATTATAAACCCGTTACATATGTCAAAGAACATGTTTTCTACTTGAAGTATACAAAATTTCAAAACATTCCGACCAAAAATAGATTTTTAAATAATTTTAAACTATTTTAGTATATTTTCACTGTATTTTAAAAATCTAAGTCAAATAACTCTGTAACGACAAATCGGATGAACCCGAAAATCGAAAGGCGGCTTCCTCTCCACAGTCCAATTATAATGTTTGAATTTCATGAAAATCCATTGACGCATATTCAAGTTATTGCGTTCCATAGGCGGACAGACAGACGGACTTCGCCATACCATAATACAACCCGTCAAATGACGGGCGTAAAAAAAGTAGAATTTATGCCCAATTATTGTATTTCTAATAAGTTTCATCTAGGCTTTTAGAATTTTCAGAAAGGCTGATACAATATCAAAGTATGGTATATACTGTAGAATCAATATATATCATATATGCATGTGCCAGATTTAATGCAAAATAGTTTCGCTTTGCATTCGCTCGACAAAATCTAATGCGTAGTTGATCTGCACAAAACTTCACAGAAATGTGTCTTAAAGCTGTACTACAGTGTATGGGGGATTATTACATGATCAATATTTTTATTACGCAACTTCTTTGTAGTACATTTTTTAATGTGCATAGTGTCTGAAATTAGACAATGATTTAAAAAGGACAGGTAGAATTTTGTCCCAATGCACTATTGATGGTACATGTAACATTTATATCATTGAACTGATGCAAGCCCCCCCCCCCCCCCTCCGGTTTCTGAGAATAAATTACTTTCAAATAAATATGCTTAAGTTTCTAAGATTGAATATAAATTCAGTAAGTGGAATACATTTGAATTATGTAACACAAAAGATAGGTAGGCTTTGTTTACATCATGATATATCACAATAGTGAATAACAGTCAGAGGCAATTCGAGTTACAAAACGTTAACATTACCACGAGAATATCTTAAACGAAGCTTTCTCCCATCAATCATATTCCATATCAAATTCTTGTAAAATATGATTGTGAGTACTCAGTTTACCTTGCTTTTTCTCACTTTTATCCAATTTCTCGTCGATGTCCTGACGTCTATATATAGAAGTCCCAGATACTCCATATCTATGTTAGGAGTATTGGGTAGGCAAGACCAGAGCATATTTTCAAGAGTCCCGGGGAAAGAGGGTTGCAGCGAAAGCGATGAAAAGGAGCGGGTCCAGGGTTACAAGCATATAGGAGGTATCCCCAAAGCCGGATCCCTAAAGAATTATTGAGCATCGAGCGGGAGGGGAGGGGGGGGAGTAACATCCGATTCTGTAGGTAGGGATTCGGGGGCCTTTCACGGGAAGTGTTGTTCAGAGGAAGGAGAGGCACGCATGGTGGCGGTGGTTCAAATGAAATCATAATTATATTATGTCTGATTTAAAATTAGAAAAAAATGGGTACTAGTACATTCAAAGCATTCATGTATACATGTAAATCTAATTTTTTCAAAGTAACATTCATTTGTCGATCATCAACTGCTTAGAGGGGGTTGTATTGATCTACTAATTATACGTTAGAGAGAGAGAGAGAGAGAGAGAGAGAGAGAGAGAGAGAGAGGTAACTTAGATGCGAAGCGAATAAAGATTAAAAACAATAAAGAATAAAAACAAGACTATACAAGGACTTTGAAGTATACACATGTAGTCCACCGAGTCCGGCGTGGGAGAAGGGGTTCATTATAATATAATTTAATAATATAATTTTAGAAAATATATATATGCAAAAATAAGCTTTGATGATATTTTCAAATCCAAGGGATATTGGGGGTGTCCAACATAACTCCTCTAGATCCGCGCTTACATTCGATGAATGGGGTGTATCGATCTCTTTTACTTACCCCGTTGTATATTCGAAAGGTATTCAGTACATGTACGATTAATGCTTTCGAATTGTCGGTATCTTCAAGGTCACATAAACCGTTTAATCTTTCACCGCATATACACAATAATCCACAATTTATTGATATTATTAATATATGTATTATTATTATAATTTTAAGTATTAAAGGTGATTAAATAGAAAATGTTAACATATTGTGTTTTTTTTTTTAAGTATTTTAATAAAATCAATTATTCATCTATTTAAGATTTTTCGAAGGATAAGTTGGTGACAACAATACATGGGCGGATATGTACGTCCCTAGATTTTGTTTCAAGGGGGTGCAACCAGGGTCAGGGGATCCAGAGTATAGTATATACTATATTCATGTACATTAGAAAATAAACGGGTATGGTATGGTATGGTTTATTTGCAAACAGTCATTAAGGCCCACAAGGCTAAAGCATACAAACAGTTACAATGTAATAAAGCATATATATATGCACAACCAATGCAATTCCCTGAGATGTTACTATTGAAAGAAACGTGCTGCAATTCGTGTATTAACACTCGTGACGTCACAATGCATAAGATCTAAAGAAAAATGCCGCGACAGCTGTTCTAACCTGCAAACTGAGCCCGCGGTGACCTGAATTTTAACGTCACCCTTTTACCTAGAAAACGCGATTTCAGAAAACAAGAATGAAATAGACAACTATGGTGCATATATATATAATAAATGTCATAATTTGTGTTTTGTTACGGGTATACAACACACAGCAAGTGCATTTATCGTATGAAATGCGCTAACGCGCATTACATGTACGATAAATGCACTTGCTGTGTGTTGTATACCCGTAACAAAACACAAATTAAGACACTTATTCTCTATTTGAAACACCGTGAGTAGCCACAATAATAAATATGTATGAGAAAAAAATGGAGAGAAAAAGTTATTTCTTATGAATGAAGAAAACAGTAAAAGGAAAATAATTCTTATAAAATGTTCTTGTACAATTGGTGGAGGAAGAATGACATTGGCCACATTGTATATATGCAAACAAGCATCACAAGATATATACAACAATAAATGACGATATCTTTATAAAGATAAATTAAGAATTATAAAGATTTAAGAAAATAAAACGGGTAAACATGAGGATTTTTGCGGGCAATTCCTGGTCCTGGTAACTGAGCTGCGTTTGTAGGTGTAG
Organism: Pinctada imbricata; assembly: GCA_033119305.1. NCBI lineage: Eukaryota > Metazoa > Mollusca > Bivalvia > Pterioida > Pteriidae > Pinctada > Pinctada imbricata. The sequence goes on from VSWD01000004.1 coordinate 17,632,089, forward strand.
AGAATGTCAAAGAATTATATTGTACATCGTTTGCTAAAACTGAATCATGTTCGAATACTCTCAAGAGGAATCTATTTGTCATTTTTTTTTTCAATTTCTCGGAAGGCCCGGACTCCCATCGATAGGAGGAACATCCTCCCATATCCTCCGGCCTCACAATTTTCAAAAGCAAAGTATATGTACCCAACCCAAATAAACATTTTATCTGAAATTCTATTTTCATCTATCTTGAACTCCCTCCGCTTACTTGATACATGTATTTCTCTGATCTCCCACAGCACGAAAATTCGAGTTTCCATATTTTGGAAACCACCTAGAAACTGCATAGAAACCGGAGTTGACAGTTTCCCAGTGGTTTCCAAGGCATGGAAATCCGGATCACGTAGTTTAATTCCACCAAGATTCCATTTTTGAAACTTGGTTGAGTGGTTTCCTTTAGGTTTCCATTTTGTAAACTACTAATCAAATTTTAACACAGAGTGAAGAAAACTTTATTTATTTCTACTTCGATTTGCAATTGGAGGAGGTGGAATTTTGTCGACTAGCGGACGCCATTCCGTACGGCGACTTTGCCTCACATTCATACCATAGCGGCAGGGTGATTTATTTATTTATTTATTTGTTTTGTTTCTCTTATACGTATATTTTAAAAGAAACAAATAGATAACTGAAATATGCAACAATATACGTTTTGTCAATACCAATTAAAACAGAATTTAAGTTGGGAAACGGATTAAGAAATTTAAAGAAATGTAGTTCCTACCTCAATTTGTGCATAAATGTCATATTTTTCCTATTCCTTTTCTATATCAGAGACAAAATATATTTTCGCAGGTATTCATTTTAGTTTTCTAGTCAAATTCCTGAAAATTTGACTATGAATCGTCTTGTACATCAGTGGCAAATTTAGGGGTGTGGAGGGGGCTGCCCGTCCCCCTCTTTTCTTCCCAAGCCCTATATTGTAGGAATAGCAAATTTTCCTCTTGAACCTTCTCCTCCTCCTCAAAGCTAGATGACTCTGGATCTGCATATATAATTACGGTATCATTCTAATTTATGTATTTTACTAATAACAAGGACTTATAAACACTTTTAAAGTCAACACGATTCAGCATTAATGTTTATTAAGACATTTCTAGAAAAAAAATCTGTAAAAATTAATACATGTACGCAAAAACTAAATTCAATAGAGCTATAGCATTAGCGAAGTGCTATGTATACCTTTTGAAAAGGTCACAAATACCAGTTATGTAACGATTGACCCCATATAAATTGTATGTCAATTGGAGTCGGGGGAGGTGTGGGGGAGGTGCGGCCGCGTACTTAGTTTGTTTTGACAAGTACACAATCACTGATGCATGCAATTTCGGCATGTCAATTATGCAACGCTATGCAGGTTCTATCAGAGAGAGAGAGAGAGAGAGAGAGAGAGGGGGTCAAGCCTGCATGAGTTTCTTTATATTCAGCGCCAAAACCGATAGAAAATGACTCGGCAAGTAAAGAAAAAGTCCAATTAAAGCATCCCATCTCAGAAAATAAATGGCTCTTAATTCTTGCAGTACCTAATGAATCGAATGAGACTGAGCTTATGAATAAATAAAACGAAATAAAACAGTTATCCCTTTCCTTAATCGGAAATCTTCATAAACATCATTCAAATCTTGAAGGCGGATCTAGAAAAATGGTTAAAAGAAGATTCCGGACTTTGTGAAGAGGAATATAAAAACAAAATCATAAACTATAAATAATAAAAAAAAAACCCGTTGAAGCCCTTTTATGATTTATATATATGTACAACTGGCAAGCGAGAGCACAGGTCACCGAAAATTGGAAAACTGTAAGGAGATACTATTTCTATGCTCCATATATATATATATACCGTCCTACAGTATGTTCAATTGGGGGGGGGGGGGTCATAAAAGGTGGCGAGTAAAATAGAAAGCGTGAAATTTAACTTCAAAAATATTGTCAAACAAACAAAAAAGAAGAAGGAAGGAAAAAAAGGAATATATGGTAAATTAAAGAAAGAAATCGGACAAATTCAAGTTTTGAAGTAAAAGGTGACCGCATACCCCCCCCCCCCCCCCCACACACACACACAAACACACACACAAACAAGCACTAGAGTCCATTCCCTACATTCATTTGTGATCTTATAGTTCGTAAGATCAAAATCCTAGAAATGAAAAAATGTTTGGAAATATTATATATACATGTACATGAATTCGTAAATTATGTGAAAAATTCCCCAATTGAGATCTCCTCAGGAAGGAAATTGTGTAACCGGCGATCTCTGGTAGAGGGTTGGACACTGTCACAGCCTGTCAGAAAGAGGAGATGGGTGGTAGGTGGGATTTGATTCCAGCCTGTTTAAGAAAAAAATAAATAAAAAAAAAAAACGTAACGGGATTAATTTTTGGGAAAATTCAAAATATGTCTCCCACTTTTAGAAAATCTGCCCAGAGTAGAAAACAGTGGCGGATCCAGCGCCCCCTTTGCCGGGGGGGGGGTCAAGGGGCGAATTTTGCCGATTTATACTGAAAATGGGCAAAAATATACCTGTTTTTGGAAAATTTGGGGCTAGTGCCGGGAGGAGGGCATCTTCGCGAGCCAATGGTATAGATCCGCCGTGCTCCTCAAATACGTATTTGAGGAGCACGGCGGATCTATACCATTGGCTCGCGAAGATGGGAGGAGGGCGGGCGCCCCCTCCACTCCTCCCTGAATCCACCACTAGAAAATGATAATGGTACATGATACCTAGAGTTGATACAGTCTTTTTGTGTTGAGCCCCCCCCCCCCCCCCCCCTTCGCATTTATTTATACGTTGTACAGGTCTAGGATTCTCACATTCTCTCTCTTATCCATGCGGACCTTGAGTCCCGAGGTGGGGATGGGGTCGATACAAAGGATTGGGTATCGAGGTGGATTTCTCTTAATTTTGACATATCAGTTCCCATTGTACTCCAAATAGCAGAGGGAAATACTAGAAATAAATAGAAGAGTGAGAAGAATTTTTGGAACGAATTAATATTAGAAGAAAGAGCCAAGCCTGCTGGTATGCTTGATCTGAAATTATACTAACTGACCATCGTATTTTTAATAAACCCAATTATGAATACGATTGCCGAGTAATTGCTGCGATTTTTTACAGTTGCATAGACAACATACATGTAGGTAGCTCGAATTTCCTTTTACATATGACACATAGCACAGTACAGTTGTTTCACATGTTATATGTGTGCATTTAGGTGTCACATTTTTTTCACATTTGACAACCGTGTAGCAAATTATGAAAGAATGGGTATTCATACTGTTACCTTGAAGTTCATTACTTATTTAGTCCTTGCATAAATAAGCTGCGAGCCTACTTGCAGGCTACAAAATTCTCTTGTTCCACTCTCGACATATTAGGGCTGTAACGAATTTAACTCACGGTACGATGTGAATCACTCTATTTGCTTTCGATGTGATTCGTATCTCAAGTCTTTGATTTCTGACTATAAAGGTGAAATCACACTTAAAATGGGTTTTTAGCACTCTTACATTGAATTTTCTACTGTTATAAAAGAATAATCCCAATAAGAGAGCAATACTACGACGTGTCAATCAACTTAATATATCTTGAATTACTTTAATATCTTTAATGTACATGTTTTTCAAATGAATCGAAAAAGCTCAATATGGAGACAGGGGGTACTGTGAATCAAACCGTTAACAAGAACTGTGGTTAATTGAAAACCATGGTGAATATTTACAGCACTACAACATATACATGATACTTTTATAATATCTCAGTACAGTTATTACTATGTTGTAGACAAACAGGATATATTTTGGTGTACAGATCAGCTTGTATATAGATCTTCAAGCATTGTGTCTTCCCATTTTGATGTCATACTTCTATTCCAACTAAATCTTGCCTCTCAATAGTTGAAATGTCTTTTTCATAAAAATTCAATCTTAAACTATTTTGCTTTATAATCAATTATCATGAATATTGAGAGTCATATCATGATTATTGAGAGTCATAATCTATTATCAGAATCGAAAGCAATGATTGAGCAATAATCGATTACTAGCGATGATTCTAGTAGTACACCAATAATAAATACCAAAAAGTACTATTGTTGATACAGAAAAACAAATGTATTCATATCTTTGTTTCATGGACTATTTTCTTTAAATAGTGTCATTTTGAAATTTTCACTTTAAAATTTATTTGAAATAAAACAAAATACTAAATGATACTAACACTTGGACATTTAACTTCGGAATGGACATTTTTCGAAGTTGAGGTCCTAAACTACAATTTCTAGGAAAATTTTGAGTTGTTCTCTGTGAAGTACTGATCAAAATAAGGTGTTTCATCAACTTTTGATTTACCTAGGCCAACAGATATGAGAGCTAGAGCCACTTGAAAAAAAAATCCCACGGGCCTGCCCATGGGATTTTTTATCCTGTCAAAATCCCGTCAAAAATCCCGTGGGATTTTTGTGAATCCCGTGGGGTTTTTTATCCTGACTTTGCATTGACAGGATTTTTTATCCCGTCCCAATCAAAGACGGGAGAAAAAATCCTGTCAATTTAAAGACAGGATAAATAATCCTGTAAAAGGTTATGACAGGATAAATTATCCTGTCAATTGTCATTACGGGAGAAAAAATCCTGTAAGTTGTAAGTCAGGATAAAATATCTTGTCAATGATTACGGGGGAAAAAAACCTGTCAATTTGTGGATGCGACCAATAAAAGAATCAAAGCATGGACCAATATCAAAATATTGTGTACTACTGCATGTATAGAAGAATGAAATTTAGTGCATTACAGTTTTCTATATAATATTTAATCATTTAAAGAAGTGACACTAGTAAATTCTAGGCTTTTAAGTGATTCTATATACAGCAAAGTACAACAACCCAAAGCATCTTATGTTAAAACTAAAAATTTTGTAAGCTGTCAAATATGCTGATACATTATCAGGTCGGGGAAACGGCAAATCTAGCTATTAAAGCTAGATTTAGCTTTTAAAGCTCGTTCTAGCTTTAAAATGGACCAAATTGAGCAGTTTTATTTAGAATGTGTGAAAACGAAGACGTTGCGCACTTGCGCCTCGACGGATATCGTAATGTTTACGTACGAAAACGAACATTGGATCTTAAAATCGGAAACTCAGCGTTGCATTTACGAGTGCAGCTGCACATGTGCATTCAAGGAAAAGGTAAATATTCACTTGTTTTCACCTTAAATGACTTACCTTTGTAGATTTAATGTCCTATTTATTTAAAAGAATGTTTTTGACTTGCAAATCCGCCATTTTTTATTTACCGATCTAAGTGGATTCACTGTTTGCAAGAGAAAAGATCAAATAGCAGACGGATATGCATTATTCCGGTATAAAAGTAGGATCGTCGAAGACATATTTCACCTGATACAAATGCTTTTAAAAAATCGATAATTTCGATTTTAAATCCTTATTTTGTTTTTGTTATACATAACTTGCATGTAATTGTTCAAAACATGAAAATAAAATGAAAAAAATCAATTTTTAAAAGATTTAATTTTTATGCAAAAACGGGACCAACATCCTACTTTTATACCGGAATAATGCATATCCGTCTGCTAGTTGATCTTTTCTCTTGCAAACAGTAAATCCACTTAGATCGGTAAATTAAAAATGGCGGATTTGCAAGTTTAAAACATTCTTTTAAATAGATAGGACATTAAATCTACAAAGGTAAGTCATTTAAGGTAAAAACAAGTGAATATTTACCTTTTCCTTGAATGCACATGTGCAGCTGCACTCGTAAATGCAACGCTGAGTTTCCGATTTTAAAATCCAATGTTCGTTTTCGTATGTAAACATTACGATATCCGTCGAGGCACAAGTGCGCAACGTCTTCGTTTTCACACAGTCTAAATAAAACTGCTCAATTTGGTCCATTTTAAAGCTAGAACGAGCTTTAAAAGCTAGATCTAGCTTTAATAGCTAGATTTGCCGTTTCCCCGACCTGATTATTATTTGTCACTATTTACAAATTTTATGAAAATAATTTTGATGGATCAAATAAGAAAGAAATTATACATGCTATTGCTAGGTTTTTGTCTTATCAGTTCGAAATGCTAAAGTTTGTACTGCATCTTATTAATGACAGTGCTTGAATTGTACACATAACATGTGTAATGTGATGTACATACTGATATAGCATGCAGGAATGAGGAAACTCGACCTAAATCAAGATACCACGGATAATTACGGAGTGATCACCCAGCAATCATATTCTCCAATGTTTTATTGAAAATATGATTGCGAGTACACAGGCTAATGCAAACTTCTCAAAGGTTCTTTTTTCTAATATTCTGGAACTTCTTTCGACTCTTCGATCTTCTTCGGTAAGGTAAACAAAGTCCTCAGTCATCTCGAACGAATACCTGATTCACTCCGTTCTTGATTCGAAGTTTGTGATATGAGGAGCACCTACTAAGTCAGTAGGATAAAACAAGCACACATATATATCTTCAAATCAAATCAAATAATATTCATTTAGAGTCAAGCATGTTAAAACAGCACAAATGTTAACAGTTAATTTATTCACAACTTCATCCTTGTGACACAGACGCGGATCCAGAGAGGGAATAGTAGAGGGACGCCCCAAATGTTCAGAGACATCCCGTGCTGAGCTGGGAAGGATACGGGAGCAAGCCGGAGATCGGGACCTCTCCGGGAAAATTTCGGTTAAAATACGGAGTACAATATGGTGTCTTATGTTGCGTGAAATATTTTAACCATATATGTAAAGGTCTTCCTATTACAATTCAAATATCACCAAACACTTTGGTATACATCAAAATACAACAAAATACAAGGTAAAAGAAAACTTACACTAATAAATATTACAATAAATCCATTTGTCAGAGTGGTTGCTTATTTTTCTTCCAATCCCCGTCCTCAGGGTGATTCCACACATCCGCCCTTTTCGGCCCACTGAATAAATGGTGCAATATTAAGAAAATATGAAAAGCGAGTCTTTGTAAAGGGTAAATGTAAGTAAATACATTTATAACTCACACTCTCAGTCTTTGAAGAAGGCCATATCCGCTTTGTAACCTTGAAACATAAGGATGAAAAAAATTGCTAACTAGACGAGACACGAGCTGGGATCGATTTTGAGGAGTGGTGCACGTACGTGCATTTCGAGCTTAACACGATTTCGTGCAAAAAAGGATATCATTGAGTAGTTTGTGCATGTACCTACTTGGGGAGGGTGGTTACGTCTCCTCCTTTTAACATGCATTTATATCTATATACATTTGAAAAATTTAATGTAAGAATATGTTACAATAAAAATCAATATACACACATCGTTTTTTCCAAATTAAGATGATGATGATATATTGTGCCTTTTTGTACCCCCCGCAAACGAAGTTTGGGGTATATAGGAAACACCCTGTCCGTCTGTCCGTCCGTCCGTCTGTCCATCCGTCCGGTTAAGAAGTTCTTAAAGCAGATAACCCTTTAAGTATAAGTGATAGGGCTTTCATATTTCATACTTGCATTCACCATAATAAGTACTACATTTTGATACCAAGACATTTGACCTAGTGACCTTGACCTTGAACTTTGACCTTGTATATATATATATATATTCCCATGTCATACATGAACCCGTGTAGAGAAAAACGTCCCGCGGGGGGTATGATTCGTCACTTTAGGGCCGTTCTAGTTTTCAGTTTGATTACTAGTCTTGTACTATTTTCGAATTTTTCTTTTAGTTTTATCTATTTTTCTTTCAGCTCTTCATAGGACATAAACAAATATGGTGATCAATCAGAGATTTTTTTCTTTTATATGTAGCTTACACACACTCCACACACGCTATCAAAATAAATGTTTTTTTTTTTCAGTAAAATTATATTTCAATGATAAATTCTACATATAAATAATAATTATCTTTTCACATTTTCCATAGCAATAAATAGTTTTCACATTTTGCCATAGAAATAATTAGCTTTAACATTTTCTAATTATAGGAATGTTTTCAAATTTTCTTGTAATAATCATATACATGTATAATTTCAGCTTTTCTCTTGAGGAAAAAGAAAGAAAAAATTAATCAAAATCTTGTCTCAGTTTTATAAATATCAAAAGACAGTAAAATAATAATTTTGAATCACAGACAGTATAAATCACAGTTTCCATATGTTTCAATTTTATCACTCTAGTGCTCATATTTAATTATCAGTTCAGTTATTGATATTATAAAGCCTTGTAATATACTGTTCTTGGCGCGGAGCGTATGCGAGTCTGTGACGTCAGTTTCGCCGCTGTTTATTCCAGTGACACACTGTATATTGTCAGCGTAAAGCGGCGTATAAGATACCCAGCTATTTTTTTTTTTTTTGGATCGAATTTACTTTTATTTAGCAGAAAAAAAAGAGAAAATTATAGAGTATATAATGTCGGTTTATAGCTTTATGGTCAATATTTCTCCTGCAGACGTACACTAAAATCCATTTCTGTGACTTGAGATGCTGAAAAAGAACGCAGGAGGTTTTTCATACATGCATGAGCATCGTGGGGCTTGTTAAAATCCCTATATAATGGAAAAGTGGTACATGCATGTCTATAACAGTGGCGGATCTAGGATTTCAGAAAGGGGGGGGGGGGCTGCGAAGTCCAGCTTTAAAGAAAATTGTTCAAAGAAAATCTGACAAGCAAAAAAAAAAAAAAAAAGACGACATTTCAAATAGTAAGTCTAATAAGTTTAATTAAAGAAGGGGAAAGAATTGTATGTTACTGCATGTAAGATATAGTAGCGAAAGTTTTGGGAATAGATAATTACATTTTGTCTCATGAATACGCGATCTCTCTCTCTTAGCATGCTTTTTTTTTACCAAAAGAGGGGAGGGTAGGACAGTTTAGGGCATTGCAACCCGGGTCCCCGCTATGTCTGACCATGCCATAGATCGGCCAATGAAAAATACTGAAGCATTTAGTAATTGAGACTTATTTTGAATTTATAAATGGGTCCGTGAAAACATGATAGCAAAGAAAGGTAATAGAAAATATTGGCATCTAATGAAGGATTTTTTTTCCAAAAGTAAAGAGGTATTATATATTAGTAAATGTATCATGATAGCATTTTTGGTTAAGCTCCTATAGATGGATAAAAAATGTAACCATTATATTAGTTAAAGATTTATTTACTCAATGTATGAGCAATTTTTACTGTGTACCGTGATACAAAATTATCAAGGATCTGGAAAAAAGGCTACAGACCTACGTTAAACCATTTCCTTAACGTGAACATGTCATAGACAATGGCAGATCCAACTTTTGGGTAAGAGGGGGCGTAAAAATTGACAAGGGGTCTGGGGACCGCCTAGGTCCACAGCGGGTGCAGGGCAGAGCCCTGGTAGGGGGACCAGGGGTGGGGGCGAAGCTCCCCGATAGCTCATGCAAATAGCCCTTCAGGATCCATTTTCGTGCCAGTGACTGTAATTGATTATAAAATACATGTAATAGAAATTGATACATTTCACAATTATATTAACTAAAAGGTAGTTGATATTTACTAGTATTTTCTCATTCGCTACTGACAGACAAGTGAAGACAAGTAATATATATTGATATATGAAAAACTACGGTCAGGCGTGTACACTTGGGTACGGAGGTGCATCCAAGTCGTTTTTGCGATGAAAAGTAAAAAGTGCTCACTTTAAATGATTCAGAATTGAAAGTTGGAAAAAGACATTATATATAGTTATCATCCGTACTGTACTACAAACTAATGTTTGTATAAGAATACTGGTACTTTTCATTACCAAAATGCTGAAAATCTGCAAAAAATAATGACTGTAGGCATTTATCAACATTCCACATGAAAAGCTTACTGGGTCAGTGCATGCTTTCCTTTTTCATTGGTCTATTTTTCTTTAAATTTTTTGAAGACACGAAAAAGCTCACGCCTCCTCGGCTCTAGCCTATATATCTCCATCTTGAAATGAAACTCCATATTCTGAGAGTGTCTGATACAGGGAATAGGAGGGAGGGGGGTGGTAGACCAAGGAAGACAAAACTTATCACTGGCGGATCCAGCGCCCCCAATCTCATTAAAACTCGTTCATTCACACTCCCGTTTTAAGTTTTGTCGTACAACGCTTGTAGTGCCCTTTGCCGGGGGATCAAGAGGCGAATTTTTCCGATTTATAAAGAAAATGGGCAAAATATAGGGGGGGGGTTGGAAAATTTTGGGTCAGTGCCCGGGGGGCATTTTAAATTCAAAAAATTTCAAATTCTTGAAATGAAATAATCAAACTTACATGTACATTTTCACATTTCTGTTGTTCAAATTAATGAATGTAATACTGCCTTGGCTAAAAGTTAAAATCGCCAAAAATCGCACAAAAGAGAGGCGTCTGCTCTTTACCCTTCCATCGCAGTATCAATTTATCGCCATCAAGAAAAAAGTTGGGGTTGGGTTGGGGTGTACCGAGTTTAAGATTTACGAAATTCGCCCTCGATTACGGTCATTAGGAAGATATGTAGTTTCTTTTATGGGAAAATTCACATTATGTAATTCTCCCAAATAAATAAATAAAAAAAACTCTTGAGGGTTTTTTCCCGTTTTACGTAAATTTGTTTTCAATTTCATAGAGATACCCCGACGATGTGGACCCCCCCCCCCCCCCGTGAATAACAACAAATTTCTTGATTCCGCCTAGGTTATGTCCTTCCATCAAAATTTGGACTCCCTCCCCTTTACCCTCGGCTCGAGCTGTCACATCGAGACTTTGAATATGCAACCCGCATGGTCTAGGTACCTATCGCGGGTGCAAAACCAACACTTTCACGGTTCGCTACTCTCATCACTATGGTTACAGGTTAGGGACTTGCTATCGTACCGAAGTCTAGACTATATAGATGTAAACAATTCGGATAGAGAGAGAGAAAGAAGGGGGGGGGGGGGGCTACAAATTAACGATTATTTTATCTTACAGTATGAGTATATACATCAGGAATAAAGAGATTGATCTCTCTCATACATGTATGCCATATATATAGTTTTTAATTTGATCAATTGCTATAGTTGATGGGGATTAAACCCCCTCCATTGATTTCTGCCAAAAAAAAAATCTTATTGACATTGTAAATGCGTATTAAAACACCCTCCCTCGCCATCTTGAGAGACTAGAACTCACCCTCCCCCCCCCCCCCCCCCAATTGCCCAAGAAATGATTGCTAGTTATGTACTTTCAACAAAATTGCCCCTCGAATATCCTGGCTCAATCAGTATTTTTACCCTCGAGCTGTCACGTCCAAACTTGGAATATACATCCCGCAGAGTCCAAGTATCGCTGCGCGCTGGTGACCAACACCTTCACGGTTCACTGCCTTCGTCACTATGGTTACAGTTCAGTCCGGGGCTTATTACCAGATCCGATGTAACCCTTGACAAATCGAAGAGGAAGGGGAAGGAGTTTTTAACCCGACAATACGGTAAAGCTAGGGGGGGGGGGGGTAAAGAATTTGAACAAAATATTTAACCCCTAAGGCCATACGAAATTAATTAAATGTTCTTTGGATTTCCCGCACCATATTTTTCAAAATTCAAAAAATAATATTATAAAAATAAAATGCTCGCCCGCACCAATAAATTTCTGGCTTAAGAATTTTTTAGGGTCGGTTCTGATTTCTGCAAATTTTAAAGCTTCTAAAAGGTTCAGATTGTGCAAATTTCAAAGAAAATTATACTTTTTGTGTTTAAAAAATTTCGTTAGGAGCAAATTTGTTGTCCCATATACATGGCTCTGAAAGTCAAGGAGGGGGAGTGTTCGAAAATCTTTTCCGTACTGCGAGGTGCCAGGCTTCCTAGTCACCAGATTCCTATGGGGATTCCTTTGTGAGTACGGAAAACATGAAAAATGTATAATTTCACTCGCTCGCACCTTAAAAGCTGCAATACTTAAAAAAAATAAAATAATTATATTTTCGCTCGCTCGCACCCTTTTTTTCACAAGAAAATCCAAAGAACATTTAATTAATTTGGTATGGCCTAACCTTTATAAAAAATGCGAATAATGAATAGATTAAAAAGTAAACACATTATAATGACAGTGACGTGTATAAAATTTAATATACGTCCCTGATAATGACAAGCAATTACTAATCCGGCCCGGTGGGTCATGAACAAAATTCTTGCTCTGAAAAGCACCGAAAAGAATAATTCGACCTGCAAGTTTTCCTGCCTTTCCTCCGCCCCCCCCCCCCCCCCCGCTCCTACATTTACAGCGATGCTTTTATATATTCACCTCGGTAAGAATCCGAGATTCAGCTCAGGTTTATTGTTTCTCAAAGAAAAAAAAAAGGAGAAAAAAGTAACCAAAAAAAACAAAAAACAAAAAAACAAAACAAAACCAAACAAAACCAAACAAACAAAACAATACAAAACAAAAATAAATAAAAATTAAAAATAAAATAAAATAAAATAGAGTAAAATAAAATAAAATAAAATAGAGTAAAATAAAATAAAATAAAATAAAATAAAATAAAATAAAATAAAATAAAATAAAATAAAATAAAATAAAATAAAATAAAATAAAATAAATAGATAAATAAAGAGATATATAAATAAATGAAATGAAATGAAATTAAATGAAATGAAATGAAATAAATAAATAAGAGTCGCGGGGGGATTCCTAAAACAACGTATAAAGCTTATCATCAGGGACTTACTTGTAAAATATTTAGTATATTTTTAATATTTTTAATATTTAATATTTTTGGCTTTACCCGGAATTGGTTTTAACCAGAATATTAATTAATCATGTTTAAAGAGATGAAAATTACGATTTAGCAATTTTGCTTATATAGAGATAATTACATATGTGTAGCTCCGTTTTGCCGCAGGTTTTTTTTTTAACTCCTTCGTATATCTCGGAATTGGTCAATCTCTACCTCTCCAAACGGCTTTTGTTGAAGTTCAGCGACGATCCCCACGATGGTGCAGGCAGAGTCTGAGATTGTAGCGAAAGAACGGTGGTTGACTATTGGTGTGCATGTATCTGCGCTGCCTGTTGCCCAACTTGCATTTCATTTTCCATCTCGGATGAGAAAAAGGTGATGGGCTCAAATCTGGAATTTTTGACATGCAAAAAAAAAAAAAAAAAAATCTGTGTTGTTATTTGTTACGAGGACACAACTCGATGTATATTTTTTATGTTGTTCGTCGTGTTATATGAGTACCGGTATCAGTGGCGGATTCAGCCAGGGGGGGTGGGGGCACGTGCCTCCGCCCACGGCAGTGCCCAACGAAGGGGCATTTATGACATGCTTTTTGAAGCACTGAACTACTGTTTCCTAAAAAAATCTATGAAATTGGTCAGAGATAGCCCCAAAACACACCAGAAATAATAACCGATTTGAATATATTTTCTAAAATTTTCTCGGGGATAGATTACAAAGTCGGGAAGGATGCATTGCTGCCATGTCCATCGTATGTACGTGGACGTACACGTTTCGGAAACAACCTGCATTGAATGATGTTCATATAGGATTTTCTACATCTGAGCCTGAGACATGAATCGGGATTAACAGTCCTACATGTATGCAAGTCATAAAACACAGTGACACATATTTCTTAACCAAATATTTGATGTAATCTTCTTTAAAATTGAAGTCGGAATCCTTTCTGTTATTTTTGTTTTTTTACTTTTTAAAGATCGTTTTATATTTGAGTTCATGATTAAAATAAGGCAAGATTTGTACCGACTACCTCCAAGAATTTTGCAAAGATTCATGTATTTCTATTTCAAAATCGAATTGCCAATAAAAAATTATACCTTGCTTGTCGAGGATGTTGTGTCGGTCGTTAGGGGCGGGGGGGGGGGGGGGGGGTTAAAGGTCCCGTCAGGTATATGCAGGAAATGCTGATTTTATCCTAGTTTTACGTGAATTTACGGCTGGAACACCCCCCCCCCCCCTCTCATGGGCTGACCTCCCAGCCTTTTCAAAACTTTTCATGATCCGCCCGTTTCCCTAGAAAACCCTGAACATGTTGACTTCTGCATGCCGTGAAAAAAACAATATACATGTAGCATCAGAAAATGTCGATTTTTTTAAAATATACTAATTATCGTTACTGATACTGACTGAATCATGCTCGTCTAATCCCTCCTAAATTAAGTTCAAATATGCTTCAGATGCCAAAAAATTGCTTCATTATTTCAAACATTTCTCGGGGGAGGCCCCCCTCAAACCCCAACCAATGGGAGGGGGCAACCCCCTCCCATTCCCTCCCCCCGGCCCTTCGGGGCTCGCAACTGATTCCCATCAAAATTTTTTTTTTTTTTTTTTTTTTTTTTTTCTTTGTGCTCAGCTAAATGGCTCACTCCATAAGCTCATTAACATTATCAAAATGCATTGTACACTAGTATTTCTAATGTGCAGTGCGGTGCAGTGCGTTTTGTCAGTTTGTTAGTCATTTAACAGCAATTCTCTGTAAGAACCAAAGAATTTCAAAACATTTTGGCACGGCATGTCATGGATTTTTGAGATTTTTGGTATGGAAGTTCAATATGAAGAAATAGTATGTAAATCAACGCCAGTTTTTTCAAAAAGGTTGTCGTTGCCATGGTAACCGTGTCTGAAGTTTCAAAAATCGGGAAAATCTATAGGACAAGGCAATTTTGTAGGCTTCGTTACCATGGAAACAGGTACATTTTAAATCTTAAATTGCTTTGATTATTTTCTTTTAATCCTTATTATTACGCATATTTGTAAAGTTTTTTACATTCATCTCGGATGCCTTATGTATACATGATGAAAAATTGGGCCGAAACAGGGTATCAAAAGGCTTTGTTTTGGGCAGTCAACTCGAGTCAAAGACCCTTTTTTGCATGTTTTTACTGTTTTACAATGTTGAAAATTTCATAAAAACACCAATTTTTGAAGTCCAAATTGTAGTTATTCAATTAGTATCATCTTTGAACTCTACATGAATATAAAAAATTAATTGGGCTAATTTGTCCTTTTATATGCAAATTAGCATCAAATTTAGTTGCTATGGCAACAATCGGCTGAAAGGTTTCAATACGATGAATTTAAACACAACCTCTATCAAAGTATCTACGCATGATATTGGAACAGAAGTTCATGTATACATCTATCAAAGGCGTTCTGATATATAAATGACCTTGAAAATATTTCAAGGTCATCCACTGAATTTTCAAGGTCATTAAACTTTAAGTGACCAGATTTGACGAAAAATCCTGATTTTTCATAAAATGAAGGTGTCAATTTTTTAGAAACCTTGAAATATTGAACTTAACAGTTATTTGCCATAAAATGATAAATGTATCACTTACTTCTTAGAACTATTGATTACGTTTCTTCACATCTTCGAATATCTAAATTCTTGGTGAGTATGTTGATAAAAAAGGGACGAAATCTGTATTTTTCTTGTTTTTTGACGGAAAAATATTTTCCTATTGAATTGCTACAATTCAATGAATTCTAAGATTTGTCTTTCTTATATTCATGTGCTTTCATAATATATATGACCTATGAAAATATTTAAATAAAAAATCACTAAAATCGGTAACAAAAAAATTTAAAAATCAATATTTTATGCAAAATTTGAGTCTCAAAGTATAAATGACCTTGAACATCAAGCCAATGACCTTGAACATTTTAATTGTTCTTATGAAAAAGATACAAGTCATATATATACATGCATACATTTTGACAATCTTATGTAACTCTTAAGAGGAATAAAATCAATTTCAAAGATAATATGAAACAAGCAAAAAGGTCTAATGTTGCCATGGCAACGGTCTTTGACGACAGAATTTAGGTAAAACTCTGAAATACCCACTCCAATTTTTCGTTCATTTTATTTGTCAATAAACATACATTTCCATTGATGAAAATCACTAGTCTCCTATTGGTGCCTTTTGTGATATTTAAGATTGAAAATGGTCAAAAACACACTAAATTGGCCCTTATTTTCACCTCTATTTTTCGCTTCATTTTGACTTAGTTTGGCTTGATACAATAAGCTTCCTGTTATAAATATCACATAACTAAGTGTACTAAGTAAGAATGGAAGTAAGGAAGAATAGATTATATAAAGATGAACAAGCTGTTACAGTGGTATCCATGGCAACGAAGTCTCTGGAATTGGCTTATTTCATGGTCCCAAAAGTGCTATAAATAGAATGACCTCGTTACCATGGCAACCAGAGGTCACATTGGATGAAAAGTGTTATTTTCATGGTCAATACTCAATATGTACCCATTATACCGAAAATCATCAAAATCCATGACATGCCGTGCCGAACGATTTTGGTCCTTACAGAGAATGGCTATTAAATTCTATCCATATGTATACATTTGATTGAGCCATGTCATCATCGCACAATTTTTTTTTTTTTTTTTCTTCTCCTTTGTTTTTTTTTTTTTTTTTCTTATTTATTGTCAATATCTATATCAACAAAGTACATCATAAGAAAATAAAGTTTAGATAACAATACTATTTAGTGTGCGTGATTAGTTATTAGTCTGATGGAAGAATGAAGAAAAAAAAAACCCACCAAAACTAAAGTACACGACTACGTCGAACGTTACCATTTTTCTTGTATTGAATTGAGAATATTTCTTATATTTTGTCGATCGATTCTACATTTCAGAATAAATTGGATTTCATAAAATAGATTTATGTTAATTCGGTTTATCATGTCATGCTGGCTAAACGTTTTCGTTTTGAATTTTATTTCATTTCTGAATTTCCATAAATGCCATTTCATAGTAAATATAAGAAAATTTAAAACCTCTTTTATATATGTATTTTCCGCTTCATCGGTTACACCAAAAAGTATTATTTTTGCATTTTTAAACACTGCAATATTGATATTTTCTATAGAAACAGATAATTTGGTCCAAAAAAAGTCTAATAAAAGTTTTGTGTGAGGACATTCAACAAACAAATGTTTGATTGTCTCCAGACAGGTTTTACAAAAGTGACACTTTAATAAAAGTTTTGTGTGAGGACATTCAACAAACAAATGTTTGATTGTCTCCAGACAGGTTTTACAAAAGTGACACTTTCCATTCGAATTTCCAAATTTTATGATAATGTTTTCTAGATACAATATGTCATGTATACATCGCCATTGAAATACTTTAATTTTATTAGGGATAAGAACATTGTTAACATTTTTCCAAATATGCTGCCAATATGGTATATAATCTAAATTTCTCTCCCATTT
>VSWD01000004.1:17649855-17790275 GCA_033119305.1 Pinctada imbricata
CTCACTTGAGACGGATTTGTCTGCAAAATAAGGTGTCAGGAAAAATGTTGTCTCACTCTGCAGGGTGAGATAAGCCCATTCCGGAACTGTTTCTTAATGTAACTTCATTGTGACACCATACATGACTGTAGCGTTTAATAGCCAGTCATAATATGAAAAATAATACATAAAAACCTAATTTTTGAGCTTTTTTTAGATAGTGAGAGAAAATTATCAATCCCCAGATGTGATCAGGGATACGGAAATCAAACCCTCGTGTCCAGGATTTGCTTTTATTCAGGACTCGGCGAGCCTTGTCGTTATACAAGCAAATTCTTGACACTCGGGTTGGATTTCCTTGTCTCCGATCATAACTAGAGATAGATTCTTTTACTCTTATCATTTCTCTTATTTGTGTATATCACGATGATTCTTAAATGTTATTCTTAATTTATTCCTTTATTTTATTTCCAAATTCCTTACTCAATTTTTTCATTCATTAAGAATGATTCAGTGTAGTCCACTTTATCGTTTACAGAGTCTGTATATTAACAACAACTTGATTTTAAGCAGCAAACATAGATTTAGTAATGGAGCTTATTTACAAGGAAGTGGCGACACCTATTTATAGCGCACTACTCCCCAAGCGACGTAACTCTGTTAAGCAAAAAAGCACGACCGGGCACTATTCTCTCATAGTCCCCGCGTGCTAAACCAATAGAATTCCAAGGATGTATAATGTGATGTACTAAACATGTATTAAGATTTCCTTGAACGCCCAGTTTGACCTGCATCACTGTTGTTTAGCGGCGCAACGTAACTTAAAGAGTTACGCACATCCAAAATGGAGAAAGATGTCAACGTGTTCTCTCTTACTTTCAGATAAATAACACTTAAACGTAACAACAGGTTGACTCTGAACTCATGAAATACATGTATATTATTTGAATTTTATCTGAAAGTAGATTGCTCCAACACAGAATCATAATTTATAAATTCAACTGTTGACCAATACTACGACATCATGTATAATTGCGGTTTTATTCAGATACAGATCTTGGCAGATGAAAGAAATTGTGCTAATGTGAGATTTCGAATGTAACTTTATAGCACCTGTTTTCTGGCTAAATGAGTTGGATATGACTTACAATAGAAATGCTTCTCACAGATCAATGCACTAATTGCTTTTTCAAGATACAAAGTATACCCGTCTAAGAAAGCGTTTTATGTGACGTCAACGACGTCATTATAAGTAAACGCGACGTTATATGAACGTTCGGGGGCGTCATTCAAATAGCCATAGCTTCCTTATTTATCAAGCTATTTTCAAAATTGAAGCAATTCTTTAATCAGCAAATGTTACTTTTTTTTACAATGTAGAATATTACCAAATTTTGAATCTAGGCCATTTTTGGTAGTTAGTGACTTTTCTCCTTTACTTATACAAATATATCATATAACATTGCTTTTCAAAATGAATAAAGGCAATATTTTTTTATGTTACAGTGAAAAAAAAGAGTAAATAATAAACCATACTTTTCATGATAATTATCGCTTATTAATCTTTCAGTTTTGTTTATACATTGCTGATTTGAAGATACAAACCAATATGCATGTTTTTATATCATAATACATCATATTTATACAAAAAAGACAGAATGGAAGTGAAATTATATTTTACAAGTTCATATATTAACGGCAAGCCAGAATCGGAGTTGCATTAACCTACATACACCAATACAAGGTTTGTCACTCTGTAAAAGAGAGGAGGGGATCTCCAACAACACTCGGTTGCAGCACCCACAGCAAAACCCCAAAACAGCCAATGCAAAAAACACAGAACAGACATCCACAGAGACACAAAAGGGACAAGGAACACAAACTCACACCAACGAAACACTGAACATAAAAAATCACACATAAACAAACGAGACTCCACGCACAACACAGAAACATCAAACACAAAGGACTACACATAAACCGACGAGACCAGTTGGCAACCGGTGCCAACTTAGGACGCCCAACTGCCACGAAAATAGCAGAAGGTATGCTATCCTAGATTTCGTGCATATAACCCTCCAACTTTTCCGATTACCCAGAGGTCTCGACGAACGCACAATTACGGTGTAAAACAACCTCCTCACTGTAAGATGGACACACACAAACACGACCGTAAAACGCAGGGGCCCAAGCAACACAGATGAATCTGTAAATGGATATACAAAGAGGACGTGCTTCCGGCTGTGGCGAGCTCATACATGCTATCACCCGATGAGTCCGACTTACATTCAGAGAGGACAGGTGGTCGGGGCCCTGTCGTCTCTAAAGAGGTTTTGACAGACCTGTCATTGAGTCTCGTCGTCACAGTCAGTCAGAGTGCAAGTCTTAAGAATGCGATCGTACAAGACTGTAGATTGGTCAGGTACCAAGCCTAGTGTCCGTCTGATGACTTTGGCGCATTTTCGATGGTTATGCTGTCTACCTTTGATCCTTCTTGTTTTGTTAATTATTTCACCATAAAATGCAGGTTGTGCAATACGTAAAGTGATATACTCTGTTGCTTTTATGGGTCCGAATTTCAAAAGAATTTGATCATAACTTTTGTAAAATTTCCAGAAAGTCTTTAATAGTTTGTGAAAGCGGAAACCTTGACCTAAAAGTTTCTTTGTAATTTGTAAATTTCTACTATGAAAATCCAAAACATCAGTATATGCTCTAGCTACATGTTGCATGTGAAATGTAGATACCGTACATGTATGGCGGTAATTTAGAAACATCACCGTCAAGCCAGGGAAAATTTACTATGTTGAATCCAAAATTATCTCGTTTATCTTACACACTTGTATGAATCTATCCATTAACAATATTGATATTTCAAAAAATGATGTTTCTGTTTCTGCCTTGTTAAGAGTCAATTCTTGTGGATAAATAACAACTTTATACTTTTCAAAAACAGAGA
Source organism: Pinctada imbricata (assembly GCA_033119305.1). Taxonomy (NCBI): domain Eukaryota; kingdom Metazoa; phylum Mollusca; class Bivalvia; order Pterioida; family Pteriidae; genus Pinctada; species Pinctada imbricata. The sequence continues at coordinate 17,652,794 of VSWD01000004.1, forward strand.
TAGTCGATAGTAAGAATATCATCCAGGTACCTAGAATGAGTTAAAGAAGTACCAATGACACATTTCACATCATCATTTTTATTTTGCTTTAATTTGAGGATGCTGGATAAATGCTTTTTCATACGTGTATAAAAATAAAAAAGAAGAGGCGCACAATTTGTACCGATAGGGATCCCTACAACTTGCTTGTAGACATTCTTATCAAATCTTACATAAATGTTGCCCAAGAGGAAAGACAATGCACAACACAGGTCACTACATGTCCATGATTTGTATTCTGTAGCGGAAAAGAAACCCATTGATTCAGGTGTACAAATATAAATTTCCCACTTTCGATTAAAGCAATATTTAATGAGTTTGGGCAATTGACCATTAATCTTGTCGTTAGGAAGCGTGGTGTACATATTTGAAAAGTCATATAAAGAAATTGTATTGGCTTGAAAATTTCTAGATTTCATTTTGTCAATCACCTCCCCACAGATCAAAATAAATTTACATCATTCCTGTTTAGAACAGTTTCACAATATTTTGCTACGTGTTCATTTACGGACGTGAGTGCTGACGTCAGATTTCTAGACAAAATTGTACATGTTGTAGTTGAGCAGTTGCTAGAATTTGTATATAGATTTGTGTAGTTTTGGTATACAGTATATAGTAAGAACATCAAATTTAGAAATGGGGATGTTGAACGAAGAAATTTTGTTTGCTCAAAATGTTGGGGACAATAAAATCGCTTTTGAAAAAAGTATTTGTAGACGAAAGTTTCCAAAACTAGAGTTGATAAACGGTGACATTTTCAAATGATTATGATATTGTTGGCTGTTCTATCTGCAGGAACGAAGATAATTTATTTATAATGTAAACTGCGTAATTTGGATTTGAAATATCTAAATCTTTCAGATTAAGAACTTGGATTTTCGAAAACATGAAGATTTTTGTAGAAGTTGTCTATTCGAATGTCAGTTATATCCAAAATGAGGTTTTCCAGTAGTTCAGAGAATGCTATTCGACTCCTTCCGATTTACACCATCGTTTGGTATATTTATCTAAGGTTTCCTTTGGTGCTTCGCTGATTTAATAAAATCTATCTTGGATGGGATTCTATAACAACAACATGAAAGCCTGAATACGGCTGTGGATGAAATTTCATAATATTCTTGAAAGGCGATTTTCGGAAATTTGCACGTGCAGATTCGCGTTTCAAGGAACTTTCAAATGACCAACAAAAATTATACACGCATGATCACCAAAAGTAAATCACTCATTTCTTATATTTACATTTTTGCTTATTATCTGACACCCTAGTTTGAACGAACACCTCTTATGCAGTGAATTTCAGCATTAAACATACTCAAACGATGGTAAATCCTCCCAACGTTCAAAACATGAACGTGACGTAACAATAGGTACATGTAACCAGATTTATTTGAATATAATTCTAGTTGCCTAATAGACGTTCAACAAGGGAAATCTACTAGTGATGTAGGTTTTAACCCTTAGTTAGATTTATATTGTAGCCTTTCCTTTGACACATTGTTGCCATAAAGCAGTAGCTTTAGTATTTGTCACAACTGTATAGCAAATAGATATTAAACTAGATGGCTACTGTTGCAAGCAACAGACGGATTCCTCCTTTATTAGATCTTCCTCGGAACTGAAGTGTTAAAATCCGAATAAAGAAGATGGGGGAAAAATAGTCGCTTTAGTCCCTTATTCGCAACAGCAAATGAATCAAAAGAGCTTATGTCTAATTTGGGACTCTTATTTATTTATCAACTATATAGAAGAAAAAAATAATAAATACCTTTCATATTTACGAAAGCTTTAATTTCCATGCTCTATCAATATCAAATCCTTTACAATTACTTTCTCAAAACAAAATTGCACAATGATTTTGCAATGAGATCATTTCTATTAATAGAATATGACAACAACATGAAAGAACAGATATGTAATGCTACTAATGAAAAAACAGAAACAGAAAACAAGAATAAAAGAGTTATCTTTCTTGGACTATGTTAAGTTCAAATAAGAAGGACTACTTGTGTGAAGAATAAATAGTGTAGGATCAGAACTGTGAATTCTACAAGAGTAAATGTTTGTTATGAAATTGAGAATGATTATTTGACCTTGAACCAAGGTCACAGATAAAAGATAAATATTGGAGGTTATTCTCATCAAAATTGATCTTAAACTGATCAAAATTCAATATTTTATCAACCAAAGTATGTTGTGACCTTGAAATCGAACAAATGACCTCGGGTCAGGGCTTGATGCAAGGAGTATTTGTGTAACGTTTGAACTCTCAACGTCAAACAGTTTGTTTTACAGGCAAAAATTTGTTGTGACCTTGAGAAGGAGAATTTGACCTTGGGTCAAGGTCAATGTGAAAGGGCTTGTCTCAACAATTATATGTATGAAGTTTGAACTCTCTATGTCAAACCGTCTTTGTTCTATAGGCAAAGGTTTGTTGTGACCTTGAGAATCAAAATTTGACCTTGAAACTAGGTCAACATTAAATGACTACCTATAAGTGACCTGCCATCAAAATTTCAACTCAAAATCTCAAAAACTGTAGAAATTGGCACTGTGCCAATTTCAAATTCCATTTTCAACTCGTAACAGCGCGAAAACCATAAATATTTCATCGAGCATGTAAGCGTATTAAAGTTTGCAAATTTCACAAAGAACAATATGAAAGAAATTTCGTTCAAATCGTACGATTACTTTAGGAGTTATATGAGTTTAAAGATTTGACCTTTGTTGACCTCTAGCGGGGGCATATGTAAACTTTTCGACAAGAAAAAATTTTTGAATTGAGATCTTCATATGCTCTTTCACATGGTATTTTAAACTTTATCATATATTGCGGTACTTTTTTGTAAAGTGTCTGGAACGGTTGGGGGTAAGAATAATAATAAGAATAATAAGAATAAAGAAAAGACAATAGAATAACAGAAAGGATTCCGACGGAAGTCGGAATCCTTAATAAATGAATTTAAGAAGAAAATGATATATATGAAAATACGATAAATAAATAAAGAAAAGTTGGAAGCGTGAACTTTATATGAACTTTATATGTGCAAGATCAATTATTTATTCGCACATTTAAACACTGGTTATCTGAACATGATTAGTATGGTGACTTTAGCTAAAGTTCAATGGAAAATAAAAATAACATGTCTTCAATTCCTATATCTTATATATTCTGGATCATAAACGTAATCATTCTGTCACATTCTATGATTCAATATACCAGAGTATTCAGAGTTCATTCTCGATCATCAACTTTGGATCATTTCCCAAATTAAATCCTGTGGAACTATAAAGTTTCTTTGCACATGTCTACCGGAATGATGGAGTACACATTATCTTCTGGTGTTAAGTCCAGCGTTCGTTAATGACAGAGTCCCTCATGGACAGATATAGACGTTTTCAGCGACTTCGACTGTTGCTTGTTAAATATTGTGCACATTCTATCTTGTATCTGCCCTTTTTGGAAGACAGGAGGGAATCCCCAACAACATCCGGTTGCAGCAGCCACAGCAAAACCACAAAAAAAGCAATGTGAAACTCAGAGCAGGCACGCAAAGAAAGGGACGCAAAAGACACAACTAACAAAAAATCACATACAAATCTGATAACATCGAAATTAAAGGAGGATGGCATATGCGCACCATCCCTTCTATGCTATTTTGATCACCGATTTTTTTCCTCTGCTGCTGAGTCGACCCTGCTGGCAGTTTGGAGCTGTGTACTCTCTGCAAAGTAACTGCAAAGGTATGTTACGTCTTTTTATGTTTTTCATTCTGTATTATTTGAATGTACTTTTAAGATTGATGAGTGAAATGTAACAAATATTGGTCTTTTTCCAGTTAATATTATCTTTAGAAACATAGACAAAAAGTATTGTTGCACGGTCTACGTTGTAGACGGTAATTAACACCTTTCCAGACGGTGCAATATTTTTCATTGTGAAGCAATGATTGAATTAATGATAAAACAAATCATCGAATGATCAACTGAGCCGTTAACTGTCCTTAACTGACCTGACGTCCGTCGTCGCCTTCCATTTAAAAAAAATCCCGCGATTGAAGGTTTGAACTTCTAGTACTATCTTAAATGTCACGGGCGGATCTAGATTTTTATCCAGGAGGCGGGTCCAGCCCGTTAGTTAAAGGGGTCCAGCCTTTGATTTTGAAAGAAAATGGGGGAAAACGGGACTAAATTTTTTTTTGCAAATTCCAGCCGGGGGGGGGGGGGGGGTGGCCGGGGGGAGGTTGTGATACCTGACTCCATGTCCACTCTAGATCCATGCGTTTTAAAATGTTTCAATCTGCGTAGAATTAACTACCAACGAAACCAGACAAAACTCGATTGAATAATGTAACTCTTACGATTTCGATTCATCATGTACTGACTGGTACCCTTGAATAGTTTTGAACAGAAATGTAGATATAATAATCGCGGAATATTCCCGTAGTTTTGAATATTTATTGGAAAACTTGTACAGGGGAATCCTAAACCGCAACTCCTTAAATCCGCTTCCTGTGTAGTCTATTAAAATATCAATTTCCTTTTTGTTTTTGTTTTTTTTTTTAATTTCTCTCATTTAACTCATAGACTGGACCAAATTCTTTTGATTTCCTTTCCGTTATTTTCTTTAAAATGAACTTTTTAAATGCGTAAAATTCTTATCTATTTACTGACCATGAGTAGTTTTCTCCTACTTGGAATGGCGACTTATAATTAGTCAATCATCGGTGATAATTGTTTGATGGCCTAACAATTGCCGTGGAACAAGTGGGTTATTCAACTGCTCCTCGGGCTACGCCTTACTTAACTACTAAAGGGGTAAGCCACGAAGCCCGATATTGGCCATAATTATGTACATTGTACTTCATAGAATTTCTAACTGTGATTTGACATTACAAAACGTTTTCTTCTGAATCACGAATCTATATTCTGTAAACATTGCGTTTATCAATTGTTTGTAGCCCTTTAAAACACCAAAATACATGGGTAAAATTCCGCGAAATTGATACAGAAACTACATACTTGCAATTCTTTAGCAATGACCAGATGCATTTACTAAGATGAAAACTTCATATGTGAAAGATTATGATAAATTACTTTTGTGATAAAGTTTTATCTCAGTTAATGCATGCAGCCACATTCAATTCCTTCACAAAAGACAAAATTCCTTGCAATTTTCACCACATTTTAATTTAATCAATAACGTCCAAATGATGTCGTTTCATGAAGTCATTACAATTAAATGGCACTTTGTTCATTGATAATTTTCTTTTCATTAAAGCGGTAATCATCCGTGTATTTTCATGAGAGATAATTAGTGCTTGTCATGAAATTCATTTCTAGAGAAAAATCGAGGGCTGATGTATGAGTATCGAAGCCCTACCCCTTTATATATTGTTTTAGCAAAATACACATTTATAAGCATAAATATAGGAAGAATCTACCATCTCTGGATACTCTGGATACTCTGAAGTATGAAAAGTAATCTAATTGAAAAATTGAAAAACAATTATTTTAGAACATAACTGTCTCCTAAAATTTGAAAAAGTAGGGACTTTATTTGAATATTAACAAAAATCTCTTATGCATTAGATTTTTAGCTAACCTGAGCCATAGGCTCAAGTGAGCTATTGTCACAGTGTTGCGTCTGTCGTCCGTCGTCGTAAACTTTTCACATTTTCGACTTCTTCTCCAGAACGGCTGAAGGGATTTTGATGAAACTTGGTAGGTATGAAGTACTCATGGTCCCTTACAAGTGTTGTTGTTTTTCGTCCGGATCTGTCAACAGGTAGCGCCACCACAGCCAAAAGTAGGTCACGGGGGGAACCCTCCTTTGAAAAACTTCTTCTTCAGAACCGAAGCATGCATCGACAAACCGAAAGCATCAGGATGATCTAGAGAGATGTCTTAAGAAGTGTTGTTATTTTTGGTTCCACTTCGAAGTCAAATTTTTGACGCGTTTTTGACGTCTTTTCGGACTTAGTCAGAAATGCACATTTTTGCACTATTTCTTTAAATAACTCAATAAGTAAAAAGAAGGTAGGAGATCTCCAACAAGACCCCGTTGCAGCATCAACAGTAAAACCCCAAACACCCGATGCAAAAACACAAAAGACGAGTACAGCACGAGACGGAAAAGAGACACACGACATGTAAACATCAAACACAAAAGACTACACATAAACCGACGAGACCAATGGGTAACCGGTGCCGACTTTGGACGGCCATCTGTCACGCAAGTAGCGAATGGTGTGGTTATCCTGGATTACGTGCGCACAACCCTCTCACTTCTCCAATTACCCAGAGGTCTCGAAGAACGTACAATTGTGGTGTAAAACAACCTCCTCACTGTAAGATGACATCACACAAACAAGACCGCGAAAAGCAGAGGCCCCATAGACACAGATGAATATGTAAATGGATATAAAAAGAGGGCATGCCTAATACAGTCCGTGCTCTGCCGGCTGTAGCGAGCTCATGTATGTAATCACCCGAGGAGTCCGACTGACATTCAGAGAGGACGGGTGGTCGGGGCCCTGTCTTCTCTAAAGAGGTTTCGACAGGGCCCGTCATGGAGTCCCGTCGCCACAGTCAGTCAGAGTGCAAGTCTCAAGGATGCGCTTGTACAAGACTGTAGATTGGTCAAGTACCAAGCCTAGTGTCCGTCTGGTGACATTAGGATCATACCCACGGTATAAAAGGCGTTTGATGATTCTGACGCATTTTCGATGGTTATGCTGCCTACCTTTGATCCTTTTTATTTTGTTTATCGTATCACCATAAAAGACAGGTTGTGTAATACCCATAGTAATGTACTCTGTTGCATGTATAGATCCGAATTTTAAAAGAAGTTGACTGTAATTTTTGTAAAATTTCCAGAAAGTCTTAACTAGTTTATGAAAGCGGAAACCTTGACCTAAAAGTTTTTTGGTAATTTGTAAATTTCTACTGTGAAAATCCAAAATAGTACATGCTCTAGCGTACCGGATGAGCTGTGATATGTAAATGCCGTATGACGGTAATCTTGGAACATCACCGTCAAGCCAAGGGAAATTTACTATGTTGAATCCAAAATCATCCCTTTTGTCATATACACTTGTATGAATCTTTCCGTTTACAATTTTGTTATTTAGGTCCAAAAAGGGTGTTTCTGTATTTGAAAGGTTTGCCTTGTTAAGGGTTAATTCTTGTGGATAAATTTCATTCTTATATAATTGAAAAGCAGGATTGTCAATGGTTAGAATATCATCCAGATACCTAGAAGTATTATTGAGACATTTCAGCTCATCAAATTTTCTTTGCTTTTGAAGATTTTGGATAAATTCTTTTTCATAAGTGTATAAAAATAAATCTGCAACAAGAGGCGCACAGTTAGTACCCATAGGAATTCCTACAACCTGCTTGTATAGATCCTCACCAAATCTAACATAAATATTGTCCAAGAGGAAGGACAAGGTATTACACAGGTCACTACATGTCCATGATTTGTATGATTTGTAGTCTGTCGAGGAAAAGAAACCCTTCGATTCAGATGTACAAATGTAAGTTTTTCGCTCTCGATCAAAACACCATTTAATGAGATTAGATAATCGATCATTAATTTTGTCATGAGGAAGTGTGGTGTACATATTAGAGAAGTCGTATGAAGAAATCGTATTGGCTTGGAAATTTCCAGAATTCATTTTTTCAATCACATCCCCTGAATTCTTAATAGACCAAAATAAATTTACATCGTTCCTGTTTAGAACCGTTTCACAATATCTAGTTATGTGTTCTTTAATAGCAGTAAGTGCTGACGTCAGATTTCTAGACAAAATTGTAGTGGAGCAGTTACTAGAATTAGCAATAAATCGAAATTTGTAAGGAGACTTGTGCAGTTTCGGTATACAATATAGTGTTGGGAGATCCAATTTAGAAATAGAGATATTGAATGAAGACAGTTCACTGTTATGCTTGCCTAAAATGTTAGATGCACTTTCATTGCTTTTGATATATGTATTAGTAGACGAAAGTTCCGAAATCAAAGTTGATATGTAATAACGTTTTCAAATGATAATGGTGTTGTTGGCTGCTTTATCAGCTGGTGCAAAGACATATTTTTCATGTAATTTACTTAGTTTGGATTTGAAATATCTTTCTGATTTGTAACGTTGATTTTGAAAAAGATGAGGTCTTTTATGGAAGTTATCTATTCGAATATCCGTTATATCTAAAATGAGGTTTTTCCAGTCATTCAGAGCATGCGGTTCGACTCCTTCTGATTTACACCATCTTTTCGTATAATTATCTAAGGCTTCCCTAAGCACTTCACGGCATTTAACAAACGTTTCACGTACATATACATGTACAGAGTTTAAATTGAGAAATATAGCAAACTTATGTAATCTCGAACTATGATTACATATACAATGTATCATGATTTCTAAAGACCTATAATAAAAGTATGGTAAAATTAATACATGTATATTTCTTACATTTCTCTTAATACACATGTGTAACATACTAGTTAAGAAATAAATGTATGTTTCGCATACGTATTTCAAAACATGCGATTAATGTATATTACCCGTATAATAACCATGTGTTATTAGTACGTTTAATGCAAGTTTATGACGTACGTTATATCACGTATCAACATGCTTACTTTCCTGTGTACCTTCGCATTATCCCAGAAGAAAATTCCAGTATAGTGGGCTCCATTATTCATCTGTAAAATGTATTGTATTTATGTCTTTTTCTCATTAAAACATAGTTAACAATATACAGCCCCGACCAGTCGAAAGTTTAACGCCGAGATAACGAAATTTTGAAAAGTTTCGTTAACTATTCGTTAGCGATTTTTTGAAAGCTACTGAGATGACGAAATTTTGAAAGCTCTAAAAAGCTTTCGAAAAATCGCTGACGAAAATTTCGTTAACTAATCTTAGTTAAAGAAAAATGTGAAAGCTATGAGCTTTCAAATTTTCGTCATCTCTGAGCTTTCAAAATATTTGAAAGCAATCGCTGACGAAATTTTGAAAGCAATCGCTGACGAAAATTTTGAAAGCAATCGCTGACGAATATTTTGAAAGCTATCGCTGACGAAAGTTTTGAAAGCTATCGCTGACGAAAGTTTTGAAAGCTATCGCTGACGAAACTTTTGAAATCTTTTTGAACGCTCGGGTGCCATATTGTTTTTGCAACGGCTGCAGCACGCCTCGGGCGAATTCCTCTGCACAGTTTAGAGGATGAAAGAAGCCGTCTCTTTATCGGCGTGGCACTTTAAAAATTCACCGATTGTGAAATATCTTTCAAAGCTTTCGACAGTCACAGAGAAGCCAGGGTTTCACTGGATATAAATCCCCCTCATTTAGTAAGAATTTGGCCGGTCAGATGCAAATTTTCTGGTATATATATATACATTTAGATTTAAGATGAAATGGAAGTTGTTCATATATACACTTTAAGATGGAATACCTTTACAGATAATGCAAATACAGGTAAATTCAGGTAAGTAATTAGTGCAAAACATACCCTTTTGATGGCCCCATTCACCCCCAATTAACATAATGTTATTTTAACCAAGTAGGTGTATGGGGAACACGCCGATCTGTGAAACACGGAATCTTCAAATAAACTTATAAAAATACACAAGATACAATATTTAAGTTAATCCAGGAATATATATTTTCATAATTTAATAAACATCATAATGAATAAACATCATAATGAATACTATTTCATCCAGCAAATTATGAAAATGATTGCTTTGATTTCGGCCATCTTGGTTTTCTCGACACAAAATAGCTTACGAGAAAAGCTTTCAAAATATTTGAAAGCTAGTTAACGAAATTTTCGTCAGCGATTAGCTTTCAAAAATTTTGAAAGCTATAGTTAACGAAATTTCGTTAGCTATTATAGCTTTCAAAAATTTTGAAAGCTAATCGCTAACGAAATTTCGTTAACTATAGCTTTCAAAAGTTTTGAAAGCTATCGCTGACGAAAATTTTGAAAGCAAGGGAATCGCTGACGAAAATTAGTTAACGAAAAATCGCTGACGACATTTCGTCATCTCTTGAGTATTCAAAATTTTGAAAGCAATCGCTGACGAAAGTTTGAAAGCTAAGCTTTCAAAAAGCTTTCAATTCGTTTACGAATTGAAAGCGAATATTAAACTTTCGACTGGTCGGGGCTGTATGCACAAATGACACTGATTTTAACAAACACGTAGATTGAATCGTTTTCAACCACCCTATATCTTAAGTAAAGGTGCACGTTAGAATCAGGCAGGGGTGATATATCAGTTTTTGCAGAACTTTTTATGCCCCGGATCGAATGATCGGGGGCATATTGATTTTGTCCTGTCTGTTTGTCTGTCTGTCTGTTTGTCTGTTGTCAACTTTAACCTTCGACAAAACTTTTGAACCACAAGAGATAGGGACTTCTTATTTGGCATACATACTCAACTAATGATGCCCTGTCAAATGACACCAAGGTCATTGACCTTGTGAACTTGACTGTGACCTTTATGGTAAAAATAGCATTTTTCAGACTTTGTTGCTGCCGGGGGCATAGTGTTTCACAAACACATCTTGTTATTTCTATTTTGAGACATATGATCGGCACATTTCTCAAGGCAGGAATGGTGAATGAGATATTCACCTCTCATATAAGTTTAAGCATTGAATCGCATTTCGTCGGATAAGGAAAAAACTAAAGCAAATGTAAATATAAGCTATTGATGGGAAAATGATGGGAAATTATCTCTATATATGTCAATAAAATTTTAATAATACCCTTATGACTTTTTCGCCTTGAATTCCAAGTATGTAGAAAATTACTTATGGACATACACATTTCAAAAGAGAAAAATTCAGCAAATAATTTGAAGGTATTTCACCTGCCTGATTCTTACGTGGACATGTATAAGTACTCCATCTGCAAAGTATGGCTATCACTTATACGACATCTTTCACAAAGTCGAAATGACTTCCACTAATATTTGCAAGGTATACACTCTTGTCAGTGACAATTGCTTTGTCACTAAGCATGTCAGCTGGGTACTTAAGCCATTTGTAGCTTTTGCCCGATTTTGCATACACGTAGATATCTGTGTTCAAATAAGCAGCAGAAGCCAGGATCTCGGCCTCTGTAGCCCATGTTCCTGATTTGTCCATGTTGCTGTCGTTAAGGTATGTGTCACCGAAATGTTTCTCAATACGTTCTGTATGCTCGGTCATGAATGTGACGACCACATCTCTTACTCGCTCGTGGACGTTTTGCGAACCTGTTAAAGCAAAACTGAGGCATCTAAAATAGCAGTTCCCGTCCCCTTTAATGTTTTCAACTGCCTTTGGTTTTGTTAGCCGTTTCTTTTCCGAAAATTTGTGAAATTTACGGATTTTGAAATCATCTTTATGTGCCTTTTGCCATTCTGCATCAACTGTATTGAAATGCTGTTTTGGCGCCACTTCAACATGTTCAATTACACAATCGTCCATGTCTTCCGTTTTGTTCCTTTCTTCGACATGTACATCACTGCGCGCTTTGAAAACTTTCAGTTGTTTCACATTGTACTTTACTTTGAGAGTTCTATCATCTAGACTCTTTAATGTTGCAACCCCTTTGGGTGTTATGTCTTCCACAATATATGGACCCATCCAACGTTTCTCCATTTTTGACCCCTTTCGTGATGCTTTCCTTACATTGTATCTAATTACCTTTTGTCCTACTCTTATTCTCGACTGATTTGTCAAGTTCCTGTTTCTAGATCTGGTAACTTGGTCATGTTGGGCCATTTTTACGTTAGATTTGACTTTGCTTTCAATGTCGTCTCTCAGACATTGCATTTCTTTTACAGTATTTTCTATATCTTGTTCTGTAACTGATAATTTTACTCTACTATCAAATTCGAGCACCGAAGGTCTAGCAAACATGACATCAAATGGGGACTGTTTTGATGATTTCTGTATTCCAACTCTATATGAAAAAAAGTACTTCATCGATGTACGTATCCCAGTCATCCTGTTCATCTGAACAAACTTTCACTAGCATATCTTGGAGTGTACGGTTAAACCTCTCAGTGAGGCCATTCGTTTGAGGGTGGTAAGCAGATGAGATACGATGAACCGTACCAGTATTTTGTTTTAAAGATTCCATGGTGCTATTAACGAACTCACGACCCTGGTCGCTACTAAAAACTGCAGGAAAGCCCATTCTCAAAAATATTTTAAGTAACCCTTTTGCAACGGATTCGGATGACTTATCCTCGAGGGCCACGGCTTCGGGCCATTTCGAAAAATAGTCCACTACTGTCAGAATGTAACTATTGCCCATTTGCGTTTGCGGCATTTTTATCAAGTCCATTCCGACGTGGTACCACGGGGACACAATTGGTATAGGGTGTAAATCTTCACTACTTTTTACAAAGTTTGTAAGCTGGCATTTTTCACACGAGGCGACATGGTCAGTAACATCACTGAATATGTTTTTTTCCAATAATACGTTTTAGCGAGCATTTGGTATGTTCTCTCTCTTCCTTGATGACCTCTGTCATCATGATATGACTGAAGCAAGCATTTACGAGTTGCGTCGTTCATTACAACCTCTCGTAGTTCTCCATTGTTATTTTTCCAAAACAGTTTATCGTCGTTAGAGGAATACCGTTTTGACCGCGCCTGTATTTTTCTTTTATCATTTTTCGTAAAGAAAGACGGGTATGAAGAAGTAGAGAGATACTGGAATATGTGCTGGTGAATTTGATCTTCAGTCATTTTGTCTATTCTGAATCGGTTTCTGCCTCAAAATGTTGGGAATCTAGATTGTCGCCATAGTTGAATAGTCCGAATGCAGAACGCAGTTCATATGCAAAATCAAAATATACTGTAAGAATGTAGATCTCGCCAGATCTGTTTTTTGCTAGCGCATCGTCAACATATTCACTGATGAGAAAAAGCAGATCACTGAGATCAGTTCCTTCAGAATGTTTTACAAACGCCTTCTCTATTGACTCAACCAGAATATCACAGAAATAAACACTGGGCCTTTGATAGATATCGTTGTATTGCAATGCAGTCAATAATAACAAGCGGCATTTGTTCATCGATTCAACGAAAACCTTACTTCCGTTTTGTTCTATCTTCATGATATAATTTCTCAAAATGTCCGATATCTTTGGGGCAGCCCATACTCTCTTTTTATGATTAATTTTGTTGTGTTCATGTTTTCAAACCTTGAGCGCACATGGCTTTCATCTAATCGGATATGTCACGTACAGACTAAACAGTAACGTGTTCGATATATTGTTATCCGGAGAGAGAGAGAGAGAGAGAGAGAGAGAGAGAGAGAGAGAGAGAGAGAGAGCGTACATTGTACATGTCTGTTTAACAAAATTTATCATTTTACCCCCACAACAAAGTTAGGGGTATACTGGAACCACCATGTCCGTCTGTCGTCCGCATATATTTTGCCTTGTCGGTACATAACTTCCTACTGTCATGTTCGATTTAGATAATATTCCAAAAAATGTTGTCCATGACCTAAGGGGGTGTCATGACCTTGACCAAGGTCATGTCTCCTAGGTCAAGGTCACAGTGCACAGATTGCCGAAATCCGTGTCCGGGCCATAATTTTTCACTGGTAACCTAGATTAGAATGTTGTTGTCGATGAACCAAGGGTGTGTCATGACCTTGGCCCAAGGTCATATCTTCAAGGTTTAGGTCACAGTGCACAGATAGCCAACATTTTTGTCCATAACTCCTTACTGCCATGTTGGATTTGAATCATATTTCACACCCAAGGGTGTGCAACGACCTTTACGCAAGGTCGTATCTTAAAAGTCAAGGTCATAGCGAATAGATAGCCAAAATCAGTGTCCGGGCGATAACTTTTCACTGGTAACTTGATTTTAAATGATACTTCACACAATTACTGTCCATGACCCAAGGGTATGTCATGACCTTGACCCAAGGCCATATCTTCAAGGTCAAGGTCAAATGTGTACTCATAGCCAAACTTCTTGCCCGAGCCATAATTCCTTACTGCCATGTTGGATTTGAATCATATTTCATACAATTGTTGTCCATGACCCAAGGGTGTGTCACGACCTTGACGCAAGGTCGTATCTCAAAGGTCAAGGTCACAGTGCACATATAGCCAAAATCAGTGTCCGGGCCATAACTTTTCACTGGTAACTTGGACTTAGATGATATTTCGCACAAATATTTGTTCATGACCCAAGAGTGTGTCTTGACCTTGACCAAAGGTCATATCTTTAAGGTCAAGGTCACAGGCCTTTGATTTTGAGTACAAGGTCTCAAAATCTTATAAATACAACACGGGGTCTTTTCGAACACGAGTATTTACAGGTAGCCATTTTCACGTGCCGATCAGCCCCAACATAGGTAGAAAAAATAAACGATTTTAAAGTTCCTTGGGTAATTCTATAGAATTTCGACTGTTTGCGATTCATATATTAATTATTTACACGAAATATTGTTAGAAAAGCGGGATAGTCTTATGAATTATTGTTAACAAATTACAAATGTGCAAAATTCCGGGGATCCACCTCTGGATTCCTTTCTATGTTGATATGACTACAGGTCCCAGCGTGTAAAATGAAGATACCCGGTATTTTTAGAAAGAATGATCAAAATTGTAGGACAAATGCCTGTAGACATATGATGATAGTAACGTTTATGGTAGGTAGTATTAATCATGAATCCTGCAAACCTGTAGCTGCGCAGTTTGGTGCACTAAGTTCAAATGGTTGTCATGAACAAATACTGATGTAGTTTTTGCTAAAAAGGTGGGAAAATGACGATGTTGAGGTAAAGGAAACTTAGTATTAAAATGATTGAAATTGGAGTCTTAATTCTGCAGAACGACAGATTTTGAAGTATGCTTCGCGTCAAATCTAACATGACCGATAAACTTTGGTTCATACCCCTTAAGTCTCCTAAAATGTTTTATGCATGATATACGTTAATTCTATGCGACGTATCTGGAATGAGATAAAGAAAATTCTGACGAAAGCACTCACAATAGAGCACAAAATTAAGCATCGACGGATCCCTAGCAACTAGAAGTGGGACCGGGAGGAGTAAGCATCTCCTGTCGGCTAGCCGCCGATGTTTAAACACGAAAATGAAAACAATGTATAAAATTCATGCACTGTCAGACGTTATGTCTATGTAGAAAGAACAATAGAAACAACATATTGATAAAGATGCTTCGGTCAGACAACCACTCATTACCCAAATCGAATTTGATTTGGATTTTAGAAGGTAACAGAAAATGAGAAAAGAGGTAAACACAATATTCTATAATTTCCTCATGGAGAGACAGTAACATATCCTTGTGAAAAAGGAATGTATTTGTTACACTGCTTTTCGTCTAATTTGTAAATAGACAAAAACATCTACATGCATACTTTTTTCAAACATCATCCTTATCCTCATGGATATGAAATTACCGAAGAACTTCCTCAATGATGATAACATAACCCTGATAAGCAATCAGTCTCGCTCTAATGATGAAATCTTCATATTTGGAACATGCCCTGGCGTACCGTATCGGTTGAAAAACAAAAACACCATAAGCAGGAGAAGACGGAATGTTGCTACTGATAAAAGGGAAGTTAGTTATGTGGAAGCTGAAATCGTCATGCTTGCCATTCATTTAGGTGTTTAAATGGCCGTTTGCGTCAAATGATAGGAGTATATACAAGTAAGCGAAATGTGAGGATCTCAAACAAGACATGGTTGCAGCGTAAACGTACATATGTAGCATATGATATAAATATGTACATAAAACATGTCGTTTAAAAGTTAATCAAAGAAGTAGACATAAATGAGGACATAAGGCAAAGTTTGAAACGCGTCAAAACAGGCAAAGTAACCTGCCATTTCCGCCCTATTTTGAAAATTGTTTATATATCCATAATATTCTAGTTTCTAAAATGACAAATGTATGGTGAATCTAAATCAGGAAAGCCTTTTTTGATTTCACGGTCCTATACTGAGTAATACGTGGCTCAAAACGTCTAAAAACGTTGAAATCATTGAAAATATACAAAAACTATGAAATCAAGTAACACTCCAGACCTTGTCCTTAAATATTTTTGTATCAATCGATGGACCTCTGATCGGCCTTTTAATTTGCATAACAAATATCGTAGGCGAGAACTAGAGTGTGGATGAATTTTGAAGATTTGTATGTAACATACGATGATTTTCCATCGTTTTGCGTCATTCAAGGTAAATGACGTCAGAAAATGACGTAATACATCACGTGCGTGACGTTACGCGGGCTCAAAATTATGGCACAGTTTTTTCTCAAACATTCAACATCGCAAAAAGTGATAATTAATAATTCTATTATCAAAAGCATTTTTCATCGGAATTTTAGGGCCGATTTGAGGGGTAAGCGCACCTAGTCCTTTCTATTTGTAGGATCCTAATTTTTATGTAGTGTTCTAGATTTTCGGAATCTATATGTAAAATTTTCCTCAAATGAAATGAAAAAAGTGTATATTTGCACCATTTCAACTCATATTAGCTATGTAAATACTGTTGCGGATCCAGAATTTTGAGGGTGTGCAATAAATACTTAGGAATCAAAATAGAATCTCGTGGCTTTAGAAAGTGTCAATATCAGTTGAAAAGTTGTAAATTTTTGGGGTACAAGAGAACGAAAATAATTATTACCTTTTGTGGAACTTAAGGATAGAAAGGAAAACATTCTTTCTTTTTAATTTTAGGGAGCAACCAATTGAATATAAGGGGGGGGGGGGGCACGACTACTTACCAGTCGGATTTATTTTGTAGCCATTTTAATAGCCGGACATTTTTTTATTTCCAAATTTGAAAATTACTCTTGGAGCTTAAGTCATTTGGCGTGATTTATCGGCCAAATAAATATCAAACACGTGAGATCAGATGCCAGTGAAAATCACACTAAGGCATCTCTTGCGAGCAGATCACTTCTTTTTAATCTGAGGAATAGTATATGAAACCTATAACATTTTTACTAAATGACACTCAACACAGACAGGTTATACTGAGCTTAGTGTCTTTTGAATTTGATTTCGTTCCTTTGAATAAAGTTTGTTACTTAGTTTACGACACAAAAAATGTTTACCGGTCTATGACGCAAAAAGCATTTACCTGACATATGGAAAGGTCAGAAGAGGGGGACCCAATTTCACAGGATCGTGTTTCATTTTTGCCGGACCATTTGGCCGGAACTTTTTTCCCTTTAAGCTGGATCCGTTTTTTTACAGTCTTCCAGCAGTCCCCCCCCCCCGCCATCAAAAGGTTGCGCGCTGCGTGTCGTCCTACTCCTCAAAGTAAATACGCTACTGGAATAGATATACGTTTTAATAAATAGGTTAATATATGAAGAGACGGGGGAACTTTCATTTTAAATTCAGACAAAGATCTCTTGGCGTCTTCCTCTTTATCCTTCCTAAGTATGAATGCAGAAAATCTCTAATATGGATTTTTTTTTCACTTTTTTAATTTAGATATACTATTTAGTCTTATCAAGTATTATTTATTCCTAGAAATGAGCACGACATCAGATCAAAGCTGCAAGTTGAAGAACCACATCCCTCCCTTAAACCGAAGCATAAACCTAATTTGCCTTATCCAAGATAATTCCTCCCGAATTATGAGAGCGAAATGCCTCCGTGTGCAATATTGACCTTCCTTACCCCTATGCCCACCCCTATTCCTTAACCTTGTCAGTATCAAAATCAATTGGAATAATACATTTCCATCATATTATAAAGGTCCAATTTAAAAATAGATCGGATGAGTTCCAGGAGCGTTGGATTTAAGCATATGATTCATTCAAATCTCTTTTCTCCTTTCTTTCAGATGACCAACCATTTGTATTATAAAATTTCGCACATAAGGACAGGGGTCATTTATGACAGGTAACCCCCTCCAATCCCCTTTGTTTTGTACAGTGGTTGATAAATGACTTTTAACTAAGTACTAATATGATTGAAAGTTTAACGTCTTTAAATTCAATAGCATCATTTAAAACCTGATAAATTTACAGCATGGACCAGACATGCAAGTTTCGGGTCGTCGGTGATCCTTAGTCTAAACAATGTTATATGGCCGAAACGTATGAACATTATTATGTTCAAAAATGTACCAAAAGACGTAGCAGAATGAGTGGGATATGATGCTACAGGACCCATGTTATAGAAATTTCAAGCAATTTTGTAACAGAAAAATTCATATGCGTTGAAGAGACAGACGATCAACCGAAGTTGATCGAACTTGGCTTCATGTACCCTCGGGGACTCCAGCAGTGACACTCACCAAGTAGATCAAATGTTAAACGTCTTTAAATTCAATAGCATCATTTAAAACCTGATAAATTTACAGCATTGACCAGACATGCACGTTTCGGGTAATAAACCCTCGTCAGTGATCCTTAGTCTAAACAATGTTATAATGCCAAAAAGTATGACTGGCGAACTTTTTTCAGAGTTTGAATGAAAGAAAAAGACAATATATATATTCTATTCGCCCTACATTTAAAAGGAAGCACATGTCGCACGGAAAACAACGCAACAGAAAATTCAGTAGGCAATCTTGCTACATTGTATATAGAATCCATCGTATGCTAGACGATTTTACTAGTCATAGCTCGCAATAACGGATGCACAGTAAGTATGTTGGTGCTCCATTGTGAGTGCTGTTAATATTATCGTCAGGATCTTCTTTAGCTCATTTGTGTCACACTTATGCCCTTTGCCGTGTGGAGCTCGTAAAATAATTCCCCTTGAGGGTTTTGACAGTAAGTGTTTTGAATATTTTCACTGACATGATCGCCATAGCACTTTCCATATAGAAATGACCTGAGACAGTGTAGTTAATTTATTTTCAGTTTTTTCATTTTCGAGCATGAACATCGACGGCAGGTGCGGCTAGCCAACAGAGGATGCTTACTCCTCCCGGGTACCTGGTCCCACCTCTAGCTTACTAGAGGTCCGTCGATGCTCAATTTGGTGCTCTATTGTGAGTGCTGTTGAGATTATCGTCAGAATCTTCTTTAACTTATTTGCTCCGGACAAGGCAGCAATCAACACTATAATCATTTGAAAGGGCTATTAAATATCAGTTTTATTTTCGCAACTTTCTACCACCAACACTTTTAAATTAATAAAAAGCAATGAAACTATTCCTTACATTTTAAAAGCACCAAGATGAAATTTCTTTATTTCACCTCTCTATTTCTACTACTGTCTGCCCAAATGTCTTTGCAAATTTCGATTTATCGAACAATTGTACTACTACTGTAACAGTATTATCTAGGAATTGGACATCATTTTAGTCAATAAAGAATTCTGGTAATGCAATCGACACATGCAAAGCATTTTATATTAAAGCAGGATCAACTCATCCTACGACTTCTCTAACATGAGCACCACCCTCCCTCATGAGAAGATAAAAGATCGCTTATCAGCTCATCAGATACATGTACGCTAAAGCTGGCTCCCATGTTTCGGACTTCTATGATACTATGAATTCTCCTTTTGGTTTCTGTTTTGTCCGGGATATGTATGCCTTCGGTTTCTTTTTTTTTTAATTATCGATTATGTGCCGTGTACAGGGATATGGTAATTATCCACATTTGTCATAAACATAAACAAAATACAAAACAAAGGATTACAAAGAAACTTTTTAATTGTGGACCTGAATATACGATCCAGAAAACTTATTCCATTTCTAACTGTTTCTGGAGTGACATTTTAAAAATTTAGGGGGAATTTGTTGAAAAAGTTGAATCTGAAAGTAAATATGTTGCTTTAACGCCCTTTTTTAACAAAAATATCAAAGTAAACAACAAATGCATATATTTTAAATCTTGGGCAGATTAACAAATATATTATGTTAATGACATAATAGACATCAATGGAAACTTTTATAGCTATAACGATTTTCAAGGGCTTTACGACGTCGCCACCAATTTCCTTGATTACTATAGTGTAGTATCATCCATCAATCAATGGTTATGGACTTCTGCTAAAACAAATAGTTTATACAAATCACCATATCCTATGATAAGTTATCCAATTTTTCTGTTATCAAATATTCAATCCCTTTCCAAAATGATTATTCTTCTTTTTTGAAATAAAAATACAATTCAATGTAAAGGCCTCACAAAGTGGACAATTTCTTTCAACCTGAGAGAAATTGAAAAGAAAGAATTTTATATTGTGACACATGCTTTGAAAAAGAATACTAAACTATTATGGCTACAATTAAAAATAAAACATAATATAATTTCTTATTCCGATTCTTATTTGTTTAAAATTGGATGGAAACTGTTAACCATTTAAATTGGGAATCCTCTAAAGTTTAGGAATTATTACAAAATTTGCAAACCTATTTAACAAATATTCTTAACGAAGATTTTCAGTTTTCTAAAAAGAAGAATTCATCATAGAAAGTAAAGTTAAAAATCCGAAAAATATTCTATGTTTACAATTAAAACACTATATTTATGATATGAGATGTAACAACAAAAGTCTTTCACTTATGGGCACATTATTCTACTTTTAAAATGTCTTGGCATCATTGAAATTTTGCAGCTATCAAAGAAAACACATTTGACCAATTTAGACATTTCTGGGACAAGTGGTTGAAAATAACTGAAAATAGTGAATAAATTATCTTCTTTTTCCTATTTCCCTTCATTTAAGATGGAAGCTATTTGTTCTCTTTAGGATTTCAAAAATTAAACTTTGACAAAAAGAATATTAATGATTTTATATAATCATATGTATAACATTTTTTTTCAATATCGATATCTTAAATTGAACAACCACGTCTGAGTGTGTGAGCAAAAGGTGTCCTATGTCCCTTTTATTTGTCTATATCATTTACTTTTGTGAAAACGTATGCGAACAAAAGCATAATAATATAGTGATTTAGATATCATAAACTCGTAAAATCTTTTTTGTGAATTTTATAAGAACTATTCTGAACTTCTTTCAAAGTTTGGGACAACTCCGGCATCAGTGTATGTATCAATAGGAATTTCATTTCATTCATGTAATGGTGACCTAGTAAACAAAATCATACGCATGAAAGGCAGATCGACCTTCCACCACAAAATTTATTGTAAAACAAAATAATCTGTCACCTGCTTTACAAAGGATATGATCTTAAAGTCATCAAAAGAACAATAGGCATGTTACTGGACCAATCCACAGTTTTGTACCAGTGTCTTTCCCAACGTTGCACACTGCCCAACCGTGACGACGGAACTCCATGACGGGCCTTGTTTAAATCTCGTCAGAGAAGACTGGGTCTTGCCGAGAATCCCTGACCTATCTGAAAGTTTGTCAGACTTCTCGGGTTATTGATCTTGAGTTCGCTTCAGGCAGCAGAATACAGACTGTTATACACATGCCAGAGAATTGTTAGATCCATTTACATAGAATTTGTGTTACAAGAAGAGGCCGCTGCATTTAACTGTCTTGTTTGATTATGTCACCATAAATAAAAGGTTTAATGTTTATACAACAAATGTGAGTATTGGAGACCTATGTGTATCCGGAGAAGTGGGAGGGTTATGCGCACGTAATCCGGACGACCACTTCATTTCCTAATAGCAGATGGTCGTCCAAAGTCGGCGCTGGTTGCACATTGTTCTCCTTCCATTTATGTGTTGTCATTGATGTTTGCATGATTTTCTGTACGCCTGTTTCGATGGTTCTATGATGTTCTAGTGAATATTTTGTCTGTTTTGCGGTTTGGTGTTTTGTCTGATGTCATTTATGTGTCGCTTTCTTGTGGGTTTGTTTCGCTGGGTGAGTGCGGATTGGTCATGCTTGAGATCATTCCCTTTTCTCTATCTATATCCTCTATCAATGTATTTTGAGTCTCAAACGTAAAATTCAATGTCAATGCATGCATATTTTAAAAAGAAATTTGGGGGATAGGGGTGCATTGGTAAAGCTTACATAGTTTAAGTCTTGAAAACCTGCGAGCGACAACGAGCCAAGGAAATTTTCAAATATATGTACTGACAGAAAAATTCGTATTTATTAAGAATTTCCATAGCAAATTCAGAACATTTGAAAACTAATGACCGCCAAAAGAGGGAATAGTTACCCTTACGATCCATATAGATTAGCTCGTGACACATTCAAGCAAAGCAAAGAAAAGCATGATAAGCATGTAATTAAATATCAATTAGTTAAAGAAGATCCTGACGATCATCTCAACAGCACGCACAATACATCACCAAATTGAGCATTGACGGACCCCCAGCAAGCCAGAGGTGGTACCAGGTGCCCGTGAGGAGTAAGCATCCCCGGTTGGCTAGCCGCACCCGCCGTCGATGTTCATGCACGAAAATGAAAACTATAAAATACATGCACTGTCTTGGTTATGTCTATGTAGAAAGTTCTATGGCGACCATGTCAGGGAAATATTCAAAACACTTACTTTCAAACCCCTCGCGGGGAACTTTTTTACGAGCTCCACACGGCAAAGGGTATAAGTGTGACACAAATGTGTTAAAGAAGATCCTGACGATAATCTCAACAGCACTCACAATAGAGCACCAAACATAGCATCGACGGACCCCCAGTAAGCCAGAGGTGGGACCAGGGGCCCGGGAGGAGTAAGCATCCCCTGTTGGCTAGCCGCACCCGCCGTCGATGAATGAAAACAATATATAAAATACATGCACTGTCTTGGTTCTGTCTATGTAGAAAGTGTTATGGCGACCATGTCAGGGAAAATATTTAAAACACTTATTGTCAAACCCCTCGCGGGGAACATTTTTACGAGCTCCACATGGCAAAGTACATAAGTGTGACACAATTAAGTTAAAGAAGATCCTGACGATAATCTCAACAGCACTCACAATAGAGCACCAAAATGAGCATTGACGGACCCCAAGCAAGCAAGATGTGGGACCAGGTGCCCCGGAGGAATAAGCATCCCCTGTTGGCTAGCCGCACCCGCCGTCGATGTTCATGCACGAAAATGAAAACAATATATAAAATATATGAACTGTCTTGGTTATGTCTATGTTGAAAGTGCTATGGTGACCATGTCAGGGAAAATATTCAAAACACTCACTGTCAAACCCCCAAACTTACTGTCAAATACGGTGATGGGTGGCCCCAGTCTAGTGCTGTATATTGAAATAAATTTTTCAATACAATACGATACAATACATTTTGCTTCGAAACTCAATATTTTCAATACAATACGCATTTTTTTTCATCTTTCTCAAATTTATCATTATAACGAACCAGTAAATGGTGTTTTTATGTTTTAAGCAATGGTAACTTTACAGAAGAAAAATAAACAACAAATGTATGTTTTCCATTCGAAAAAAAAAGGAATGAAAAGATAGCAATGACAGCTATAGAAAATGTTTCTTTGTCTACCAAAGACTTATTTTGACATACGTTTTACATTTGGCTTCTTCGGCATTGATTTTGTAAAAATGCTGCTAAACAGCTGACCTCGTCATTTCGTTTTTGAACTCAATGTAAGATAGAATGACAAATATGGATAATGACCATATACCAATTCACAAAACAAAATCGATAATTCAGAAAATTATTAACCAAAGGCATACAAAATTAGGATGAAACAGGAACCAAAGAAAACAAACAAAACTCTCAATTTTAGAGTGAGACCAGGTGCCCAGAAACTTTTATTTGCACTTATATGCCTAAACCTATAAGTAATCGGCGAAGATTAAAATGTAAGAAGATATAAAAAAATAAAAACAAAAAACTAATTTGTATTTTTATTTGTTAAATGTATTGAAAGTATCGATACTCAGCATTTGTGTATCGATACGTATTGAAAATATCGATACTCTTCAATATTTCAATATCAATATATAGCACTAGGCCCCACTGTCTTACTCTAAATCTAAGCTGCAATTCGCAACCAACACTTATATGTATTTACAACATTGAGCGGGAAGACCACAGAGAGATTCCCTATCAGGGAAACTCGAAAATGAATAGAATCAATGTTGTAGTTGCATTGCGAACGGCGCACTGGCGCTACACTCCTCGCATCTTCGGACAATCATCTGCTGCATTATTTACAGCAAATGGTGTGTTTATCCGTAATTTGTGAGCACAACCCACAGCTAACCTGATACATATTGGTCTCTTTTAGTCTAACTACCTTTTTCAGTCTAAGGTACCGTTCCAAAGAACATGTTAGTAACTTCGCAGACTATACACTCATGATCAATAATATAAACACAGGAAGCCTTTCAAATTAGTTCACATTTCATCTGAATACACAAATCAAAACTAATATACAGTAATAGATTGAAATATTTCTGCCAGAGGGAAGGGATGATAACAAATAAAGACACAAACACTCAAATACACAAATACACAAATTTCGGCCCCTTGGCCTTTATCAAGTGTAAAAAACGACGATCTATAACAATTCTAAGTAAAATCCAGCTTTGCTTCTCTGGTTTTCATTGCAAATGTTAATGTTAGTCTATGAGGTCATAGTATTCGCTGCACATGCATGCATTCCATGTTACCCGCGAAAAGTTACAGTCTTTGTAAATACGAACGATCTGAGAGAAGATGGTTTTAAAGAACTAAATCATGATTTGAATTTAAAATATTACACATATATACATTATCTATTTAAACATATCCAATAATTGTGAGATACAAGCGCAAATGTGATGCCTGCAAGGATACCCAGACAGACCAACAAACAGACAACCGATTATTTGAAAGTAAAGTTTAGGCCGCGATGTTAGCAGAAAAGAAGGGGGACAAACATATACAAGATATACAAGACTAGTGATCTCATATTTTACGCACATGCTAAGTAAAGCCAATCATATTTAGTCTTATAATTAAAGGATTGTCATATTATAAAAAAAAAATTACACGCACCCAGATTTAAATAAAAATGTTTTGCATGTATTCAGAGGTTCGTTTTAATATTACAACCGTTTGATGTTCTAGTTTCAAGATTTTTTATCCAGTTTTCTTCAACAATGTGTCTGTAATTTTTTCCTCACGCGTAGTCAGAGACATCACGGCCACTCGTAGATCGCGCTCATCATGATCTTTGAAATGTTTCATTATCGGTTTATCTCGATGGTACTTTATGTCACTTGTATGTTCCTCGGTCCTCTCCTTAGTGTTTATTCGGTTTCGCCTACATATACTGTCTTCGCACATTTTTCACAAATTAACGCGTATATCAAATTTCTGTCGGTACATTTCGCATCCGTAACTACTTTGAACATTCTAGATCCTTTAGTATCTTCAATTTCATCCGTTTTGATAATTTTACACACTGCGCAATCACATTTTTTTCTCACATGTTTTTAAAGCGGTCGATGTTTTCCTGTGTACAAGTGTGTCACATTGGATTTTATCGCGTCTAAACGCCAGAATAGAAATTTCCGGGGAAATCTCGCGCATTCGTTCGGATCGGAAAAGTGTATTCTGGTGATTCCGTAAAATATTACGCACATCCGGCAAGAGTTTAGAGTAAGTTAAAACTAGGGGAAATCTTTTTGATTTCGCGTTGTTACTATCCTTACGACGTTATAGATCCTCTCTATTCAGCTTATCGGCTTGACTTAGTTGTAGTTCAATTAATTTACTACTGTATCCGCGTTTCCGTAATTGAACATTCCTTACTATGTCTTTTATAATCCTTGTCCCTCTCGCAAATCCGTTTTTACCTTAATCCTAGACCATGTGCTAGGCCTTTTTTCGTGTGCGGCGGGTGACAAGAATCCGATCTAAGGAATATATGCTAATCGGTCAGTTTCGAAAATAAATCCGTATAAATATGGCTCTTTTTCTTCTTAACCAGGGTGTCGAGATATTCTATACAGTCCTTATTCCATCGTAGTTCGATTTTGATGTTTTCGTGTATTTTGTTCGCGTATTCGGCAAATTTCTTTAATGAATCTAAGTCTCCGTTCCAAATTCCAAATCCATCGTCGATATACCATTTGTAGAAAAGAGGGGCTTTTTCGTATTGTAAAAGTTCTTCGTCCCATTTGCGCATATATGCGCACGCGAAATTCCTACCTAGTCTCGATCCAATTGCCACTCCTTCAACCTGTTTGTAATTTTTCTCCCCGAAACTGAATCCATTAAAGTCCAAAACCATTTCTACCATTTCGATCGCGTTTTTAGTCGGAATCAAAGGATTTGCTCTGCTATCCAATGCTTCTCTACACGCTGCGAGTCCATCTTTCCTCGGAATTGATGGGTAAACTTTACATACGTCAAAACAAAACAATAAAGCGTTATCTGGAATCTCGAAATTTATGTCTTTTAAATTTGAAATAAAATCCGTTGTGTCCCGAATATAAGTAGGGCTTTAAATCACGAACTGGTTCAATTCGTATTCCGAAACTTCTGCAAGTCTCTCGGTCGGCGTGTTTATTCCGCTCATTATTACAGAGACTTTGTAACTTTTCGCGGGTAATGCGAAATACATGCATGTGCCGCGAATACTATGACGTCATAGACTAACATCAACATTTAGATATACTATTTAGTCCTATCAAGTATTATTTATTCCTAGAAATGAGCACGACATCAGATCAAAGCTGCAAGTTGAAGAACCACATCCCTCCCTTAAACCGAAGCATAAACCTAATTCGCCTTATCCAAGATAATTCCTCCCGAATTATGAGAGCGAAATGAATCCGTGTGCAATATTGACCTTGCTTACCCCCATGCCCACCCCTATTCCTTAACCTTGTACGTATCAAAATCAACTGGAATAATACATTTCCATCATATTATAAAGGTCCAATTTAAAAATAGATCAGATGAGTTCCAGGAGCGTTGGATTTAAGCATATGATTCATTCAAATCTCTTTTCTCCTTTCTTTCAGATGACCAACCATTTGTATTATAAAATTTCGCACATAAGGACAGGGGTCATTTATGACAGGTAACCCCCTCCAATCCCCTTTGTTTTGTACAGTGGTTGATAAATGACTTTTAACTAAGTACTAATATGATTGAAAGTTAAACGTCTTTAAATTCAATAGCATCATTTAAAACCTGATAAATTTACAGCATGGACCAGACATGCAAGTTTCGGGTCGTCAGTGATCCTTAGTCTAAACAATGTTATATGGCCGAAAAGTATGAAAATTATTATGTCCAAAAATGTACCAAAAGACGTAGCAGAATGAGTGGGATATGATGCTACAGGACCCACGTGTTCGAAATTTCAAGAAATTTTGTAACAGAAAATTTCAAATGCGTTGAAGAGACACACGATCAACCGAAGTTGATCGAACTTGGCTACATGTGCCCTCGGAGACTCTTGGTCCACCAGCAGTGACCCTCATCAAGTAGATCAAATGTTAAACGTCTTTAAATTCAATAGCATCATTTAAAACCTGATAAATTTACAACATGGACCAGACATGCACGTTTCGGGTACTCGTCAGTGATCCTTAGTCTGAACAATGTTATATAGCCGAAAAGTATGAAAATTATTATGTCCAAAAATGTACCAAAAGACGTAGCAGAATGAGTGGGATATGATGCTACAGGACCAAAGTTTAAGAAATTTCAAGCAATTTTGTAACAGAAAATTTCAAATGCGTTGAAGAGACAGACGATCAACCGAAGTTGATCGAACTTGGCTTCATGTACCCTCGGGGAATCCAGCAGTGACACTCACTAAGTAGATCAAATGTTAAACGTCTTTAAATTCAATAGCATCATTAAAAACCTGATAAATTTGCAGCATTGACCAGACATGCACGTTTCGGGTACTAAATCCTCGTCAGTGATCCTTAGTTTAAACAATGTTATATTGCCAAAAAGTATGACTGGCGAACTTTTTTCAGAGTTTGAATGAAAGAAAAAGACAATATATATATTCTATTCGCCCTACATTTAAAAGGAAGCACACGTCGCACGGAAAACGGCGCAACAGAAAATTCAGTAGGCAATCTAGCTACATTGTATATAGAATCCCTCGTATGCTAGACAATTTTACTAGTCATAGCTCGCAATAACGGATGCACAGTAAGTATGTTGGTGCTCCATTGTGAGTGCTGTTAAGATTATCGTCAGGATTTTCTTTAGCTCATTTGTGTCACACTTATGCCCTTTGCCGTGTAAAGCTCGTAAAATAATTCCCCTTGAGGGTTTTGACAGTAAGTGTTTTGAATATTTTCCCTGACATGATCGCCATAGCACTTTCCATATAGAAATGACCTGAGACAGTGTAGTTAATTTATTTTTATTTTTTTCATTTTCGAGCATAAACATCGACGGCGGGTGCGGCTAGCCAACAGAGGATGCTTTCTCCTCCCGGGTACCTGGTCACACCTTTAGCTTACTAGGGGTCCGTCGATGCTCAATTTGGTGCTCTATTGTGAGTGCTGTTGAGATTATCGTCAGGATCTTCTTTAACTTATTTGCTCCGGACAAGGCAGCAATCAACACTATAATCATTTGAAAGCGCTATTAAATATCAGTTTTATTTTCGCAACTTTCTACCACCAACACTTTTAAATTAATAAAAAGCAATGAAACTATTCCTTACATTTTAAAAGCACCAAGATGAAATTTCTTCATTTCACCTCTCTATTTCTATTACTGTCTGCCCAAACTTCCCAATTTTTTTCTGCAAACTTCCATTTGTTGATAACTCGAGCAATTGTACTACTACTGTAACAGTATTATCTAGGAATTTGACATAGTTTTAGTCAATAAAGAATTCTGGTAATGTAATCGACACATTCAAAGCATTATATTAAAGCAGGATCAATCTCATCCTACGACTCCTCTAACATGAACACCACCCTCCCTCATGAGAAGATAAAAGATCGCTTATCAGCTCATCAGATACGATAAAGATGGCTCCCATGTTTCGGACTTCTATGATACTATGAATTCTCCTTTTGGTTTCTGTTTTGTCCTGGATATGTATGCCTTCGGTTTCTTTTTTTTTTCTGAATTATCGATTTTGTGCTGTGTACAGGGATATGGTCATTATCCATATTTGTCATAAACATAAACAAAATACAAAACAAAGGATTACAAAGAAACTTTTTAATTGTGGACCTGAATATACGATCCAGCAAACTTATTCCATTTCTAACTGTTTCTGGAGAGACATTTTAAAAATTTAAGGGGGAATTTGTTGAAAAAGTTGAATCTGAAAGTAAATATGTTGCTTTAACGCCAATCTTTTTTTAACAAAAATATCAAAGTAAACAACAAATGCATATATTTAAAATCTTGGGCAGATTAACAAATATATTATGTTAATGACATAATAGACATCAATGAAAACTTTTATAGCTATAACGATTGTCAAGGGCTTTACGACGTCGCCACTAATTTCCTTGATTACTATAGTGTAGTATCATCCATCAAACAATGGTTATGGACTTCTGCTAAAACAAATAGTTTATACAAATCACCATATCCTATGATAAGTTATCCAATTTTTCTGTTATCAAATATTCAATCCCTTTCCAAAATGATTATTCTTCTTTTTTGAAAAAAAAATACAATAGAATGTAAAGGCCTCACAAAGTGGACAATTTCTTTCAACCTGAGAGAAATTGAAAAGAAAGAGTTTTATATTGCGAAACATGCTTTGACAAAGAATACTAAACTAATATAGCTACAATTAAGAATAAAACATAATATAATTTCTTATTCCAATTCTTATTTGTTTAAAATTGGATGGAAACTGTTAACCATTTATTTTGGGAATCCTCTAAAGTTAAAGAATTATTACAAAATTTGCAACCTATTTAACGAATATTCTTTACGAAGATTTTCAGTTTTCTAAAAAGAAGAATTCATCATAGAAAGTAAAGTTAAAAATCTGAAAAATATTCTATGTTTACAATTAAAACACTATATTTATGATATGAGATGTAACAACAAAAGTATTTCACTTATGGGCACATTATTCTACTTTTAAAATTTCTTGGCATCATTGAAATTTTGCAGCTATCAAAGAAAACACATTTGACCAATTTAGACATTTCTGGGACAAGTGGTTGAAAATAACTGAAAATAGTGAATAAATCATCTTCTTTTTCTTATTTCCCTTCATTTAAGATGGAAGCTATTTGTTTCTCTTTAGGATTTCAAAAATTAAACTTTGACAAAAAGAATACTAATGATTTTATATAATCATATGTATAACATTTTTTTAATATCGATATCTTAAATTGAACAACCACGTCTGAGTGTGTGAGCAAAAGGTGTCCTATGTCCCTTTTATTTGTCTATACCATTTACTTTTGTGAAAACGTACGCGAACAAAAGCGTAATAATATAGTGATATCATAAACTCGTAAAATCTTTTTTGTGAATTTTATAAGAACTATTCTGAACTTCTTTCAAAGTTTGGGACAACTCCGGCATCAGTGTATGTATCAATAGGAATTTCATTTCATTCATTTAATGGTGACCTAGTTAACAAAATCATACGCATGAAAGGCAGATCGACCTTCAACCACAACATTTATAGTAAAACAAAATAATCTGTCACCTGCTTTACAAAGGATATGATCTTAAAGTCATCAAAAGAACAAAGGGCATGTTACTGGACCAATCCACAGTTTTGTACCAGTGTCTTTCCCAACGTGACGACGGAACTCCATGACGGGCCTTGTTTAAATCTCGTCAGAGAAGACTGGGTCTTGCCGAGATTCCCTGACCTATCTGAAAGTTTGTCAAACTTCTCGGGTGATTGATCTTGATTTCGCTTCAGGCAGCAGAATACAGACTGTTATACACATGCCAGAGAATTGTTAGATCCATTTACATAGAATTTGTGTTACAAGAAGAGGCCGCTGCATTTAACTGTCTTGTTTGATTATGTCACCATAAATAAAAGGTATAATGTTTATACAACAAATGTGAGTATTGGAGACATATGTGTATCCGGAGAAGTGGGAGGGTTATGCGCACGTAATCCGGACGACCACTTCATTTCCTAATAGCAGATGGTCGTCCAAAGTCGGCGCTGGTTGCACATTGGTCTCCTTCCATTTATGTGTTGTCATTGATGTTTGCATGATTTTCTGTACGTCTGTTTCGATGGTTCTATGATGTTCTAGTGAATATTTTGTCTGTTTTGCGGTTTGTTGTTTTGTCTGATGTCATTTATGTGTCGCTTTCTTGTGGGTTTGTTTCGCTGGGTCAGTGCGGATTGGTCATGCTTGATATCATTCCCTTTTCTCTATCTATATCCTCTATCAATGTATTTTGAGTCTCAAACATGAAATTCAATGTCCATGCATGCATATTTTAAAAAGAAATTTGGGGGATAGGGGTGCATTGGTAAAGCTTACATAGTTTAAGTCTTGAAAACCTTCGAGCGACAACGAGCCAAGGAAATTTTCAAAAATATGTACTGACAGAAAAATTCGTATTTATTAAGAATTTCCATAGCAAATTCAGAACATTTGAAAACTAATGACCGCCAAAAGAGGGAATAGTTACCCTTACGATCCATATAGATTAGCTCGTGACACATTCAAGCAAAGCAAAGAAAAGCATGATAAGCATGTAATCAAATATCAATGAGTTAAAGAAGATCCTGACGATCATCTCAACAGCACGCACAATACATCACCAAATTGAGCATTGACGGACCCCCAGCAAGCCAGAGGTGGGACCAGGTGCCCTTTGAGGAGTAAGCATCCCCGGTTGGCTAGCCGCACCCGCCGTCGATGTTCATGCACGAAAATGAAAACTATAAAATACATGCACTGTCTTGGTTATGTCTATGTAGAAAGTTCTATGGCGACCATGTCAGGGAAAATATTCAAAACACTTACTGTCAAACCCCTCGCGGGGAACTTTTTTACGAGCTCCACACGGCAAAGGGTATAAGTGTGACACAAATGAGTTAAAGAAGATCCTGACGATAATCTCAACAGCACTCACAATAGAGCACCAAAATGAGCATTGACGGACCCCAAGCAAGCAAGATGTGGGACCAGGTGCCCCGGAGGAGTAAGCATCCCCTGTTGGCTAGCCGCACCCGCCGTCGATGTTCATGCACGAAAATGAAAACAATATATAAAATATATGAACTGTCTTGGTTATGTCTATGTTGAAAGTGCTATGGTGACCATGTCAGGGAAAATATTCAAAACACTCACTGTCAAACCCCCAAACTTACTGTCAAATACGGTGATGGGTGGCCCCAGTCTAGTGCTGTATATTGAAATAAATTTTTCAATACAATACAATTCAATACATTTTGCTTCGAAACTCAATATTTTCAATACAATACGCATTTTTTCATCTTTCTCAAATTTATCATTATAACGAACCAGTAAATGGTGTTTTTATGTTTTAAGCAATGGTAACTTTACAGAAGAAAAATAAACAACAAATGTATGTTTTCCATTCGAAATAAAAAAGGAATGAAAAGATAGCAATGACAGCTATAGAAAATGTTTCTTTGTCTACCAAAGACTTATTTTGACATACGTTTTACATTTGGCTTCTTCGGCATTGATTTTGTAAAAATGCTGCTAAACAGCTGACCTCGTCATTTCGTTTTTGAACTCAATTGAAGATAGAATGACAAATATGGATAATGACCATATACCAATTCACAAAACAAAATCGATAATTCAGAAAATTATTAACCAAAGGCATACAAAATTAGGATGAAACAGGAACCAAAGCAAACAAACAAAACTCCCAATTTTAGAGTGAGACCAGGTGCCCAGAAACTTTTATTTGCACTCATATGCCTAAACCTATAAGTGATCGGCGAAGATTAAAATGTAAGAAGATATAAAAAAATAAAAACAAAAAAAAACTAATTTGTATTTTCATTTGTTAAATGTATTGAAAGTATCGATACTCAGCATTTGTGTATCGATACGTATTGAAAATATCGATACTGTTCAATATTTCAATATCAATATATTGCACTAGGCCCCACTGTCTTACTCTAAATCTAAGCTGCAATTCGCAACCAACACTTATATATATTTACAACATTGAGTGGGAAGACCACAGAGGGATTCCCTATCAGGAAAACTCAAAAATGAATAGAATCAATATTGTAGTTGCATTGCGAACGGCGCACTTGCTACGCTCCTCGCATCTTCGGACAGTCATCTGCTGCATTATTTACAGCAAATGGTGTGTTTATCCGTAATTTGTGAGCACATTCCACAGATAACCTTATACATATTGGTCTCTTTTAGTCTACCTTTTTCATTCTAAGGTACCGTTCCAAAGAACATGTTAGTAACTTCGCAGACTATACACTCATGATCAATAATATTAACACAGGAAGCCTTTAAATTAGTTCACATTTCATCTGAATACACAAATGAAAACTAATATACAGTAACAGATTGAAATATTTCTTCCAGAGGGAAGGGGTGATAACAAATAAAGACACAAACACTCAAATACACAAATACACAAATTTCGGCCCCTTGGCCTTTATCAAGTGTAAACAAGAAGTCTCTGACGAGACTGTAGCTCTCCTGGTTGTTTTATTTTATTTACTCATAGACAAGTGAATAAGATACATATACATAAATAACAATTTCCATTTTATTTTAAACCAAAGACGATAGCGAGCAGGCGCTCTAACAAATTATAAGTAGCACAAGGAAATAAAAAAGCCATTAGACTGCAACTAGAATATCACTCATTTAATTTTTAATATCCGAGATAAAGGATTTAAAAAAATAATGCCATACCAATTTTCCAAGATCCTAGGGGTCAGGGGCTTCTAGCTCAAATGAACTATCAACGACATAATAATACTACAGCTCCATTATATTGCATAAACAACTAAGTTTCCATCATAAATAGCTTTAGAAGAGTTGAGAGCACAACTATATTCAAGAAAATGACCACACTCATTTTCTAAGACCCTGGCGGTTAGGGGCTCAAACAAAATATCAGGTGCACAACTAGAACACAGACCCATCATATTGCATAAATGATTAAGTCTCCATCATTTATAGTGTCAGAGGAGTTGCGAGCACAAGACTTATATAGGAGAAAATGACCACGCCCATTTTCTAAGACCCTGGGGGTTAGGGGCTAAAACGAAATATCAGGTGCACAACTAGAACACAGACCCATCATATTGCAAAACGAATTAAATCTCCATCATTTATAGTGTCAGAGGAGTTGCAGGCATAAGATTACATAGAGTTATATAGGAGAAAATGACCACATCCATTGCTAAGACCCTGGGGTTCAGGGGCTAAAAAAATATCAGGTGCAAACCTAGACCACAGACCCATCATATTGCAAAAAGAATTAAGTCTTCATCATTTATAGTGTCAGAGGAGTTGCGAGCACAAGATTACATAGACTTATAGAGGAGAAAATGACCATACCCATTTTCTAAGACCCTGGGGGTCAGTGGCTCAAACAAAATATCAGCTGCACAACTAGACCACAGACCCATCATATTGCAAAAAGAATTAAGTCTCCATCATTAATAGTGTTAGAGGAGTTGCAAGCACAAGATTACATAGAGTTATATAGGAGAAAATGACCACACCCATTTTCTCAGACCCTCTGGGTCAGGGGCTGAAACAAAATATCAGAAGCACTACTAGACCACAGACCCATCATATTGCAAAAAGAATTAAGTCTCCAACATTTATAGTTTCAGAGGAGTTTGGAGCACAAGATTACATATAGTTATATAGAAAATGACCACACCTTTTTTCTAAGACCCTGGGGGTCAGGGGCTCAAACAAAATGTCAGGTGCACAACTAGACCACAGACCAAGTGTATTGCAAAAAGAGTTACATTTCTACCTCTTATAGTTTCAGAGGAGTTGCGAGCACAAGAATTGTTAACGGACGGACGGACGGACAGACAGACGGACAGACAGACGGACAGACGCCGGACGACGGGGTATCGCATAAGCTCGACTGGTCGATGACCAGTAGAGCTAAAAACGACGATCTATAACAATTCTAAGTAAAATCCATCTTTGCTTCTCTTGCGTTCATTGCAAATGTTAATGTTAGTCTATGAGGTCATAGTATTCGCTGCACATGCATACATTCCGTGTTACCCGCGAAAAGTTACAGTCTTTGTAATAATGAACGATCTGAGAGAAGATGGTTTTAAAGAACTAAATCATGATTTGAATTTAAGATATTACACATATATACATAACCTATTTAAACATATCCAATAATTGTGAGATACAAGCGCAAATGTGATGCCTGCAAGGATACCCAGACAGACCAACAAACAGACAACCGATTATTTGAAAGTAAAGTATAGGCCGCGATGTTAGCAGAAAAGAAGGGGGACAAACATATACAAGACTAGTGATCACATATCTTACGCACATGCTAAGTAAAGCCAATCATATTTAGTCTTATCATTAAAGAATTGTCATATTATAAAAAAAAATTACACACACCCAGATATTAGAAAAAATGTTTTGCATGTATTCAGAGGTTCGTTTTAATATTACATATTACATAAATTTGATGTTCTAGTTTCAAGATTTTTTATCCAGTTTTCTTCTACAATTTGTCTGAAATTTTATCCTCACGCGTAGTCCGAGACATCACGGCCACTCGTAGATCGCGCTCATCATGATCTTTGAAATGTTTCATTATCGGTTTATCTCGATGGTACTTTATGTCACGTGTATGTTCCTCGGTCCTCTCCTTTAGTGTTTGTTCGGTTTCGCCTACATATACTGTCTTCGCACATTTTTCACAAATTAACGCGTACATCAAATTTCTGTCGGTACATTTCGCATCCGTAACTGCTTTGAACATTCTAGATCCTTTAGTATCTTCAATTTCATCCGTTTTGATAATTTTACACACTGCGCAATCACATTTTTTCTCACATGTTTTTAAAGCGGTCGATGTTTTCCTGTGTACAAGTGTGTCACATTGGATTTTATCGAGACTAAACTTCAGAATAGAAATTTCCGGGGAAATCTCGCGCATTCGTTCGGATCGGAAAAGTGTATTCTGGTGCTTCCGTAAAATATTACGCACATCCGGCAAGAGTTTAGAGTAAGTTAAAACTAGGGGAAATCTTTTTGATTTCGCGTTGTTACTATCCTTACGACGTTATAGATCCTCTCTATTCAGCTTATCGGCTTTACTTAGTTGTAGTTCGATTAATTTACTACTGTATCCGCGTTTCCGTAAATGAACATTCCTTACTATGTCTTTTATAATCCTTATCCCTCTCGCAAATCCGTTTTAACCTTAATCCTAGACCATGTGCTAGGCCTTTTTTCGTGTGCGGCGGGTGACAAGAATCCGACCTAAGGAATATATGCTAATCGGTCAGTTTCGAAAATAAATCCGTATAAACATGGCTCTTTTTCTTCTTAACCAGGGTGTCGAGATATTCTATACAGTCCTTATTCCATCGTAGTTCAATTTTGATGTTTTCGTGTATTTTGTTCGCGTATTCGGCAAATTTCTGTAATGAATCTAAGTCTCCGTTCCAAATTCCAAATCCATCGTCGATATACCATTTGTAGAAAAGAGGGGCTTTTTCGTATTGTAAAAGTTCTTCGTCCCACTTGCGCATATATGCGCACGCAAAATTCCTACCTAGTCTCGATCCAATTGCCACTCCTTCAACCTGTTTGTAATTTTTCTCCCCGAAACTGAATCCATTAAAGTCCAAAACCATTTCTACCATTTCGATTGCGTTTTCAGTCGGAATCAGAGGATTTGCTCCGCTATCCAATGCTTCTCTACACGCTGCGAGTCCATCTTTCCTCGGAATTGATGGGTAAACTTTACATACGTCAAAACAAAACAATAAAGCGTTATCTGGAATCTCGAAATTTATGTCTTTTAAATTTGAAATAAAATCCGTTGTGTCCCGAATATAAGTAGGGCTTTAAATCACAAACTGGTTCAATTCGTATTCCGCAACTTCTGCAAGTCTCTCGGTCGGCGTGTTTATTCCGCTCATTATTACAAAGACTTTGTAACTTTTCGCGGGTAACGCGAAATACATGCATGTGCCGCGAATACTATGACGTCATAGACTAACATAAACATTTGCAATGAACGCCAGAGAAACAAAGATGGATTTTACTTAGAATTGTTATAGATCGTCGTTTTTTTACACTTGATAAAGGCCAAGGGGCCGAAAATGTGTGTATTTGAGTGTTTGTGTTTTTATTTATTTATATACAGTAACTTTTGTATCAATGTTTGCTGTGTGGCTACTGTCATGAGAAAATCCCCCTAAATTAGTTCAGCTCTGGTTATTGAAGTAATGTACAAAAGCCAAGACAGCAAACACAAAAAAAAGCCAGGACAACACACAAATTTGTCAGGACGTTTAACTTTTTAATATTTTGAGTTTCTGCTTTGTATTGCCCTTTTATTGCTCATGAAAAATATGGTTCGTACTGTTGAATTGGCACAATATGTTCATGTAAGAATATCTGAACCCATTCTGCTTAAACGACGACAACATAGAATTTTATCTGAAGAGTCAAACTCTCTTCATTTCATAAACAGCAGACAACTCTACGCATTGATTCAGTCTGGTAATGCATGAACAATGTGAAATGCAAAAAACACGTATCTTGTTAACACGTTTCACGATGATCTACATGTCCGTTATTTGTTAAAAAAATATATGATATTTTGCCGATTTCGCTCGAAACGAACACCAGAAATTCAGGACAAACAAGAAAAATCCAAAGACAGTTAACACAAAGAATTAAATCGACCTCAGGACACCTTACATGGTGTGATTATCCCGGACAGTCATTTATTGAGATGAAAATTGCTGATTTAAGGGATTTTGTGCATAAATGAAGTATTAATGAGACAGGAAACATAGATGTTAATTTCTAATCTTGAAATCTGATAACATCGTCACTGAGGAAGTTTTACGGTCGATATGGGGAACTCGTCATACACCTTGATGTCCCACTCTCCAGAATGGTGGACGATATTCTGTCATAGACCATTTGAACAATCCATCCAAAGATTGTACTCTATGTCTTCCGAAAATGAAGTTACTGGATATGACAGTTCTACTGAATTGAAGCGGCGGGTGTTGCATGCAAGCTTACTCTTCCTGGGCAAATGGTCTCACTCTTATATCGGCAGTCCGCTTCTTTTCATGCGGTGGAGGTTTTTTATGTTTGCTTTGGTTTCTGTTTTATCCTGATTTTGTTTGCCTTCGGGTTCTGATTTTCTGAATTATCGATTATGTGCTGTATACAGGGATATGGTCTATATCCATATTTGACATTTTTACCACTGTCCATGTGTCACTGCTGGTTGACAAATTGATCCCGAGGGCACTTGTCGAGCAGTCTTTTGCTTCAATGGATAGTACTTAGGAGACCTACAAAGTGGCTGGGGCGTCGCCCACTATAAAAAGGGCCCAAACTGTTGCGTCTACGGACACATACGCAACAGGTAATTTAGGTGTCCCTAGAATTAGTTTACATGACATTGGAGACGAAACATTTGTAGTAAGTAGAAACCAAGAGTTTTGGCACAAACATGCAGATGGGTATATTAAAATCAAGCCCTGTAAGATTGAAGTGGTCGATATACTAAAAGAGCACCAATTTTCACCAAGCGATTGCTCAGTTTCTAAGTGCGGCATGAAGAACTGCAAAACGTGTAACATCCTAATAACAGACACTTCATTCTCAAGTAATTTCACAAAACAAACATTTAACACGCATAGTTTTGAACACCTAAACTGTATGACATCTAATGTTGTGTACGGAATAGAGTTTGATTTATGTGGGTGAAACTTAAGGTCAGCTCCGAAAAAGAATGTCAGGACATCGGTCAAAAATAAATAATAAAGGAAGTTAACTTCTTTACCGACATTATGACCAGGCCGATCATTCTGATTTATCTTTGAGAGTCAGAATCCTAGTAAAATATATCACGCCACAAACAATCCCAATTTGAGCACACCTTTCTGTTGCAACAGAGAAGAGGTCTGGACAAAATAATTTAACACTGCAGCGCCCTATGGGTGCAACGATAAAATCAGCAGCATAGGAAACTTAACAAGTCCGGTTGTCAATCGGTCAATGTAAAAAGCTTATTCAAAAGACCACAAAGAAGACCTCGAAGTCATGACATTCGTAAATATAATCGGCCTGAGATTCATAGTTTCTCCTTCGATGACTTGGTTCCATTTTTGAATGAGCCTCTGGGCCTGCATTATATTCGTACCAAAGTATACTCTGTTCCTTTACGGAAGTTACACGAAATTAACAAACATACAAAGGACCTTACATTTACCGATACACGTTTCCCAGATAACAGACTACAAGGAGTAATCTTGGACATTTCTACTTTTCGTTTATTTCAAGCAGTTTGATCAGATAAATCAGGGGAGAAACCAAACCGTCCTTTCATTAAAGTAAGATTTGCATATTGATAAATTGAATCTTGGTCAAATTTGACTCACAAAACTGTCACAGAAAAAATTCCCATCATATTTCAAAAGAAAAGAAACTTCTTGTATTTCCTATAGCTACACACCATACGGTCGATATGGGGAACTCGTCATACACCTTGATGTCCCACTCTCCAGAATGGTGGACGATACTCTGTCATAGACCATTTGAACAATCCATCCAAAGATTGTACTCTATGTCTTCCGAAAATGAAGTTACTGGATATGACAGTTCTACTGAATCGAAGCGGCGGGTGTTGCATGCAAGCTTACTCTTCCTGGGCAAATGGTCTCACTCTTATAACGGGAGTCCGCTTCTTTTCATGCGGTGGAGGTTTTTTATGTTTGCTTTGGTTTCTGTTTTATCCTGATTTTGTTTGCCTTCGGGTTCTGATTTTCTGAATTATCGATTATGTGCTGTATACAGGGATATGGTCTATATCCATATTTGACATTTTTACCACTGTCCATGTGTCACTGCTGGTTGACAAATTGATCCCGAGGGCACTTGTCGAGCAGTCTTTTGCTTCAATGGATAGTACTTAGGAGACCTACAAAGTGGCTGGGGCGTCGCCCACTATAAAAAGGGCCCAAACTGTTGCGTCTACGGACACATACGCAACAGGTAATTTAGGTGTCCCTAGAATTAGTTTACATGACATTGGAGACGAAACATTTGTAGTAAGTAGAAACCAAGAGTTTTGGCACAAACATGCAGATGGGTATATTAAAATCAAGCCCTGTAAGATTGAAGTGGTCGATATACTAAAAGAGCACCAATTTTCACCAAGCGATTGCTCAGTTTCTAAGTGCGGCATGAAGAACTGCAAAACGTGTAACATCCTAATAACAGACACTTCATTCTCAAGTAATTTCACAAAACAAACATTTAACACGCATAGTTTTGAACACCTAAACTGTATGACATCTAATGTTGTGTACGGAATAGAGTTTGATTTATGTGGGTGAAACTTAAGGTCAGCTCCGAAAAAGAATGTCAGGACATCGGTCAAAAATAAATAATAAAGGAAGTTAACTTCTTTACCGACATTATGACCAGGCCGATCATTCTGATTTATCTTTGAGAGTCAGAATCCTAGTAAAATATATCACGCCACAAACAATCCCAATTTGAGCACACCTTTCTGTTGCAACAGAGAAGAGGTCTGGACAAAATAATTTAACACTGCAGCGCCCTATGGGTGCAACGATAAAATCAGCAGCATAGGAAACTTAACAAGTCCGGTTGTCAATCGGTCAATGTAAAAAGCTTATTCAAAAGACCACAAAGAAGACCTCGAAGTCATGACATTCGTAAATATAATCGGCCTGAGATTCATAGTTTCTCCTTCGATGACTTGGTTCCATTTTTGAATGAGCCTCTGGGCCTGCATTATATTCGTACCAAAGTATACTCTGTTCCTTTACGGAAGTTACACGAAATTAACAAACATACAAAGGACCTTACATTTACCGATACACGTTTCCCAGATAACAGACTACAAGGAGTAATCTTGGACATTTCTACTTTTCGTTTATTTCAAGCAGTTTGATCAGATAAATCAGGGGAGAAACCAAACCGTCCTTTCATTAAAGTAAGATTTGCATATTGATAAATTGAATCTTGGTCAAATTTGACTCACAAAACTGTCACAGAAAAAATTCCCATCATATTTCAAAAGAAAAGAAACTTCTTGTATTTCCTATAGCTACACACCATACGGTCGATATGGGGAACTCGTCATACACCTTGATGTCCCACTCTCCAGAATGGTGGACGATACTCTGTCATAGACCATTTGAACAATCCATCCAAAGATTGTACTCTATGTCTTCCGAAAATGAAGTTACTGGATATGACAGTTCTACTGAATCGAAGCGGCGGGTGTTGCATGCAAGCTTACTCTTCCTGGGCAAATGGTCTCACTCTTATAACGGGAGTCCGCTTCTTTTCATGCGGTGGAGGTTTTTTATGTTTGCTTTGGTTTCTGTTTTATCCTGATTTTGTTTGCCTTCGGGTTCTGATTTTCTGAATTATCGATTATGTGCTGTATACAGGGATATGGTCTATATCCATATTTGACATTTTTACCACTGTCCATGTGTCACTGCTGGTTGACAAATTGATCCCGAGGGCACTTGTCGAGCAGTCTTTTGCTTCAATGGATAGTACTTAGGAGACCTACAAAGTGGCTGGGGCGTCGCCCACTATAAAAAGGGCCCAAACTGTTGCGTCTACGGACACATACGCAACAGGTAATTTAGGTGTCCCTAGAATTAGTTTACATGACATTGGAGACGAAACATTTGTAGTAAGTAGAAACCAAGAGTTTTGGCACAAACATGCAGATGGGTATATTAAAATCAAGCCCTGTAAGATTGAAGTGGTCGATATACTAAAAGAGCACCAATTTTCACCAAGCGATTGCTCAGTTTCTAAGTGCGGCATGAAGAACTGCAAAACGTGTAACATCCTAATAACAGACACTTCATTCTCAAGTAATTTCACAAAACAAACATTTAACACGCATAGTTTTGAACACCTAAACTGTATGACATCTAATGTTGTGTACGGAATAGAGTTTGATTTATGTGGGTGAAACTTAAGGTCAGCTCCGAAAAAGAATGTCAGGACATCGGTCAAAAATAAATAATAAAGGAAGTCAACTTCTTTACCGACATTTTGACCAGGCCGATCATTCTGATTTATCTTTGAGAGTCAGAATCCTAGTAAAATATATCACGCCACAAACAATCCCAATTTGAGCACACCTTTATGTTGCAACAGAGAAGAGGTCTGGACAAAATAATTTAACACTGCAGCGCCCTATGGGTGCAACGATAAAATCAGCAGCAAAGGAAACTTAACAAGTCCGGTTGTCAATCGGTCAATGTGAAAAGCTTATTTAAAAGACCACAAAGAAGACCTCGAAGTCATGACA
This sequence comes from Pinctada imbricata, assembly GCA_033119305.1. Taxonomy (NCBI): domain Eukaryota; kingdom Metazoa; phylum Mollusca; class Bivalvia; order Pterioida; family Pteriidae; genus Pinctada; species Pinctada imbricata. Next base: position 17,695,219 of record VSWD01000004.1, read on the forward strand.
TTCGTAAATATAATCGGCCTGAGATACATAGTTTCTCCTTCGATGACTTGCTCTATTGTGAGTGCTGTTGAGATTATCGTCAGGATCTTCTTTAACTCATTTGTGTCACACTTATGCCCTTTGCCGTGTGGAGCTCGTAAAAAAGTTCCCCGCGAGGGGTTTGACAGTAAGTGTTTTGAATATATTTCCCTGACATGGTCGCCATAGCACTTTCTAAAAGACATAACGTCAGACAGTGCATGCATTTTATATACTGTGTTTTTTATCGTGCATTAACATCGACGGCGGGTGCGGCTAGCCAACAGGGGATGCTTACTCCTCCCGGGCACCTGATCCCACCTCTAGCTTGCTAGGGGTCCGTCGATGCTCACTATAGTGCTCTTTTGTGAGTGCTGTTGAGATTATCGTCAGGATCTTCTTTAACTCATTTGTGTCACACTTATGCCCTTTGCCGTGTGGAGCTCGTAAAAAAGTTCCCCGCGAGGGGTTTGACAGTAAGTGTTTTGAATATATTTCCCTGACATGGTCGCCATAGCACTTTCTAAAAGACATAACGTCAGACAGTGCATGCATTTTATATACTGTGTTCTTTATCGTGCATTAACATCGACGGCGGGTGCGGCTAGCCAACAGGGGATGCTTACTCCTCCCGGGCACCTGATCCCACCTCTAGCTTGCTAGGGGTCCGTCGAGGCTCACTATAGTGCTCTATTGTGAGTGCTGTTGAGATTATCGTCAGGATCTTCTTTAACTCATTTGTGTCACACTTATGCCCTTTGCCGTGTGGAGCTCGTAAAAAAGTTCCCCGCGAGGGGTTTGACAGTAAGTGTTTTGAATATATTTCCCTGACATGGTCGCCATAGCACTTTCTAAAAGACATAACGTCAGACAGTGCATGCATTTTATATACTGTGTTCTTTATCGTGCATTAACATCGACGGCGGGTGCGGCTAGCCAACAGGGGATGCTTACTCCTCCCGGGTACCTGATCCCACCTCTAGCTTGCTAGGGGTCCGTCGATGCTCACTATAGTGCTCTATTGTGAGTGCTGTTGAGATTATCGTCAGGATCTTCTTTAACTCATTTGGTTCCATTTTTGAATGAGCCTCTGGGCCTGCATTATATTCGTACCAAAGTATACTCTGTTCCTTTACGGAAGTTACACGAAATTAACAAACATACAAAGGACCTTACATTTACCGATACACGTTTCCCAGATAACAGACTACAAGGAGTAATCTTGGACATTTCTACTTTCGTTTATTTCAAGCAGTTTGATCAGATAAATCAGGGGAGAAACCAAACCGTCCTTTCATTAAAGTAAGATTTGCATTTTGATAAATTGAATCTTGGTCAAATTTGACTCACAAAACTGTCACAGAAAAAATTCCCATCATATTTCAAAAGAAAAGAAACTTCTTGTATTTCCTATAGCTACACACCAACAGTTGCATCTAAAATTTACAATTACAAACGATTCTTGCAGTGTATTGATTTAAGTAATCCCTCACTACATCCACTTCCTTGCGATTGTTCGTCATCGGATTGGATTTCAACTACTCTCCTTGTGGAGAAATTATTACTGGTGAACTTAGTATAGTCAAGAACGACAAGTTGAGAGAATTGTTAAAAAAGGGTCCAAAATACAGAGAAAGTATGTCCTGTACATGGAACCAAAATGTCAAAATTATCATGGACTCTTGTGAGGAATATGCAAGACGTTGGGCAAAGAAAGAGGATGTACAGCTCGACACCCTTTCAGAATGGATAAAATCAATCAGAGGGTTACTTTTATCTAGTATAAACCGATTAAAATCAACTGTGAACACCAGAGTCGAGTCTATATTTAAAGGCCCTGATGTTATCACAGAGCTTACCTACCTCCAAGAACATTATGTCATAACACCAGTGGACAAAGCCTCAAATAATTACACATTTACTTGAAAAAAGTACTATTTCGACAGTCTAGTTAAAGAGTTGAGTTTAAATTCGACACCTTGAAATCCCACTTACACTCCAACGAACCTTTCTGCCTCTGAAATAATAGATAACCACAAATCAGCTCTTGCTTCCCTTGGCTTCGACACGAACAATTCAGATTTAGATTTGCCATACATGCCATACTTATACTGCATACCTTAAATGCATAAGAATCCGTACAAAGAACGTTTCATAGCTGGTTTCTCAAGATGTTCTACCAAATCTGTATCGATCTTACTCACCAAAGATTTATCTGAAATCAAATCTGGGCTTCAAAAATATTGTTCAACAGTATATTCTCGCGGTGTAATCAACCAGATGTTGATTTTAAAGAATTCGAAGGAACTTTTAGAACATCTGAAATTTACTCATTTTAGTAGAGTCCATTCGATCAAAGCCTTTGGTTTTTCGACACTTTACACTACAATTCCACAGTCTAAATTGAAACAGAGACCCGCAAAAATTATAAGTAATGCGTTTAAAAGTCAGAACGGTAATCAAAAATACAAATCTATTGTTGTTAACAATGACAAAACCTATTTTGTAAAAGAAAAGTCCGATTCTGTAAATAAGTACACTGGGATTGTGTTTGGGGGAAAGATCTTCCAGCAAATTGTCGGAATTCCAATGGGGACCAATTGTGCCGACATTTTCCTTTACTCGTACGAAGCTGAATTCATTCAATTTTTGTTCTCTGAAGGGAAAAAATACTTAGCTTCTGACTTCAACTTCACTTTTAGATACATAGACGATGTGTTGTCCATTAATAATCCAAATTTCGCGGATTACCTGACAGTAACTATCATTCGGAGCTTGAAGTCAAAGAAACTACAGAGACAAATAATTCAGCATCCTATTTGGACAAAATGTTGTCCTACGACACTGATGGTCACATGAACACCTCACTCTATGACAAACGTGACGACTTCAATTTCAGCATTACAAACTTTCCTTTTCTAAGTAAAAACATCCCTTCATCGCCTGCTTATGGCGTGTTCATATCTCAGTTGATACGCTATGTCAGAGCAAGTACCAAATATACGGATTTTGTTCTGAGAGCTAGGCGTCTTTCAGGTAAGCTGCTCAGTTAGGGATATGTTTGTAACCGACTTACATCGTCACTGAGGAGGTTCTACGGTCGATATGGGATACTCGTCATACACTATGATGTCCCACTCTCCATAATGGTGGATGATATTCTGTCATAGACCATTTGAACCATCCATCCAAAGATTGTAGCCCCGACCACCTGTCCTCTCTGAATGTCAGTCGGACTCCTCGGGTGATTACATACATGAGCTCGCTACAGCAGGCAGAGCACGGACTGTATTACGCATGCCCTCTTTTTATATCCATTTACATATTCATCTGAGTCTCTGGGGCCTCTTCGTTTCGCGGTCTTGTTTATGTGATGTCCTCTTACAGTGAGGAGGTTGTTTTACACCACAATTGTACGTTCTTCGAGACCTCTGGGTAATTGGAGAAGTGAGAGGGTTGTGCGCACGTAATGCGTGACAAATGGCCGTCCAAAGTCGGCACCGGTTGCCCATTGGTCTCGTCGGTTTATGTGTAGTCTATTATGTTTGATGTTTACATGTAGTGTGTCTCTTTTCCTTCTCGTGCTGTTCTGTACTCGTCTTTTATGTTTTTGCATCGGGTGTTTTGGTGTTTTGCTGTTGATGCTGCAGGATTGTTGGATATCTCCTCCCTTCTTCTATGTCTTCCGAATTGGAAGTTACCGGATGTGACAGTTCTACCGAAATGAAGCGGCGGGTGTTGCATGCAAGCAGGAGATGTTTACTCTTCCTGGGCACCTGGTCTCACTCTCATATCGGAAGTCCGCTTCTTTTCATGTGGTGGAGGTTTTTGTTTGCTTGCTTTGGTTCCTGTTTTATCATGATTTTGTATGCCTTTCTGATTTTCTGAATTATCGATTTTGTGCTGTATACAGGGGTATGGTCATCATCCATATTTGTCATTTGTACAAGCGTGAAATGTACGATGTAGCATCATTATACAAACATCATCCTCTGATGCATAATCAAAAAAAGTTTGATTCATCAACGACTTATGCTAATTGTAAGCTCAAATTGAGACATCCCATTTTACCTTACCTGGTGGCTCAAGCATGAAGTAGGGGGTCAGATGCAGCATAAAGAGATTGCATGCCAGCCTTTAACATATCAGCTTACAGTTTGGTCAGATGATCAAAAGAATGAGCTTGGTAGGTGATCCTTAGAATACAAATTTTGAAAGATTTCGTGAAAAAAAATGTAAAAGTTGAAAAACTATATCATAATGATATAATTAATCATCATTAATATGTACAATTTTTGGTCTAAAGATTTATTAAAATTACTTCAAGTTGTCCTTTTTTCCTTATCAGATATGGTGAAATCCTTTGCATGTAATGTATAAAGTACAAAATGAATGCACTAATTAACCAAACTTGTTGCTGGATCAGATGAAAAAGTCCATTTTGGGAGATGCATCAGCATTCTTGACTCTAGAAATTTTTGCTGAAATTTACTGCATACTTTTAAGAAGTTAAATTCCAGGTTCTTCTCATAACAATGTGAAATTTACTCATCCTAGTCAGGCAACTTTTCTCAATAATCATGATTATGAAATAAGATGGATAATGTCTTCTATAATCCTGATTAACATGAGAGCTTATTAATGTGTGTTTGACCTTTGGATCTGCTGCAGTTGTTTGATTCTTACAAGATAAAGCAAATAAAGACATTATACATTTATTTTGTCCTTTGCAGCTTAATATACATGTATCAGCTTACATTTACTTTTTTAACAACATCTTTAAATTCTAAAATTGTTGAAGGGTTCTTGAGTTACTGGTAAAAATAAATGCTGATGGCCTCTTTTATCAAATGAGATTTTCCATTCTCGCACATGGGATAAACTGATTCCCTTTTTCAGCAGTGCTGGAAAATTTGATCCGGCACCACTGATCCGGCACTGTTGATTGTTGCGTTATGACGTCATGAACAACCTGGTACACCTTATTTCACGTACACATTCATTTAACATGATGTTCAGTAATACTGATGTGTAAACAAAAGGATTTTGAAGGTTTCAATGTGCGAGAAAAATAACTGGCCAACGCCAGGTGAGTTGAAGAACTAAGTGTTAATTTTCATTAATCCACATGTTGGTTTGGATAAGTTGAAGGCATTTGTGTTACATGTACCTTGAAAATAAGATGGCCGAAAAGATTAACTGACGGATGGAGTAACTGACAAAATAAAATGTCAGTGAATGTATAATTACAGTTTCAATGAATTCAAAAATTCTATTTTTATAAAAAATAAGCAAAAACATACATTTTCCAATTCAATATTTTCAATTACCAATTCAATACATCAAATACATTATGATTACAAAATAATATAGGCATCAAATTTATCTATTATAGTTTAAATTTTATCGGATCAAATATTAGACTCATGTTACTAAGCAACCAAAATCGCTGAAAAATTGTGAATATCAAAAATCATTCTTATTCCCATACAGATTTTAAAATACAATGATACCACCAAATGAAAGTGGATAAGGGTGTGGATCACCTTAAATAATTTTTTTTACAATTTCATAAAATTTATTTGATGCTGTTGCCATAGTAACCGAACACATTATTTCAAAAATTAGAATAAATGGACGTATTATTGAAAATGTATTATTATTCTGTGATTATAAGTAGTAATTTGCATTACATACTCAATATAATTATCACATAAATTGAAATCATATTTGAAATCTTTTATTATTATTTTAGAGTTAAGCAAAATAATTTAAGGGAAGATCCAGCCACTGTTATCATGTGTATGAATAACTCAGAGATAGAATAAAACATCATTTTACTAATATCCTATGTATTTTCTGAAATTGACTGAACCTTTGAGATATGCATTTATTTATTTCTTAATCTATTTTACACATTTGTGTTCCTTAAGAAAAGATATTTGTAATTTTTTAAATATTTATTTCATGACAACAAGGGTACTTTCCTTAGCAATAGCAACCATAATTTGGAAAATACTTATTATCAATATAACTTGAGTGAATACTTCTCCGTGGCTTCAATAGGCTGAAAGAGCAGAAAATGAACTATTCTAAGCATATAATGTAATTTACTAAATTTATCAATCTATCCCAACGATCTGTAATGTAACTGTCACTCAATAAGATGTTACAATTCTCATCTTAAAAAGGCATAGTAACGTTATATAAAACACCAAGTTCAGCATTTTTATTTAGATATCACGCAATTTCATGAGAAGAACATGACTGCAAAAGGTGTGAAGGAAATCCTTTTCATACATGTTTTAATCGATTTTAAAGTTACTATTGATATAAAAATAGATTATTCGTTCCCCGTAATTAGAGATTCGGGGAAGCTGTCCGTTTGTTTGTTTGTCCGTTTATAAAAAAACTTTAACCTTGGGCATAACCTTTGAAGGAAAAATGATAAGACGTACATGCTTCCTGTAACATTTCGTAACAAACTTCTCCATGAGTTGAAAAAATTGGCTTTGTGACCTTAAAACCAATTCAATTTGTCAGTATTAATTGTTTCTTCGATTTCCATAGAGATGTATGAAGCATGTACTACGTTTTTTTCTTTTTCGTTCCTGTTACGGAAGAGCTACGTAGATGTTACGTTGTTTGAGTATGTGTTTCATAGAAGGAGTGCCAATCGCTCTACCTCTGTTTAAAAGATGTAGTTGCTGTGTTTAAATTGAACAACATTAGAGGGCCCGACACATCCCCAATATGTAACACAAACCAATGCCGTGTACGCAGTAGAAACGCATTAACCGTACGTGTTGGTAGGATGCATCAGTTCCTAATGCCTTTTACGCTGTATAAACGCCATACTTATGCCTCGGACTTCTGCAAAGACGGCTTTTCATTTCTCTCGTGAAAATAATTCTGCAAAACTTTTCAACACTTTAAACATATCCATTGGTACAGAACACAGACCTTGACCTTTGAAGTATGACCAGCTGCTTGACTTAAAAAATGCAGACGGTGACATTCGTGTTTCACAGGCTATATTTACACATGTTACAGAAAGAATATTTGAACAGCGATATTCTACTCTACAATTATCTCTTACAAATGCATTCTCTATTCTATGTTTTTTTTTTATTTCAACTCAGCTCCTCAAACATGGTATTTGGCTACAAAAAGGCCTTCGACCTGTAAAGCAGCAGCTGTTGAATAATCCTGCCCGAAGGAACGAAATAAATTTTGCCCTCTTGATACAAGTATGAGTTTAATTGTGCACTTTCAAGGAACATCCAAGTCCCCTTTCCCGAATATTTTGAGAGTTGCTTGTAAACTTTTTATAATACCTATCTTCATTATTTGTCATGTCAAATTTTTCAAATTCATCTTGGAGATGAGTAATTTTTGACTGTGAATGTGCGACTATTGCATAATGTATTTTTTAAGAAGCTGCCCACATTTTCCGACTCGTCCTGATACATGTTATATTATTTCAACACCATGTTTTGGTTTGGTTTTCATTTGGTGATTGATTTGAGTTTTATTGTTTTGCTTCACTGGAAGTTCTAAAGAGGGTCAAGAGGACCCGACCCCCTACCTTTTTGCCGTCAACCTTTTTACATCAATGTGAGTATTAATGAAATTTCTTTTTTTCACCGTCAATAATAAATACATTTTCGCGGCTGCGTTAATGTGCTCCACGCTGACGTCGCGCTGAAAATATTCCATTTTTACGGTGCCTGGCATTCAACCCTCAATTACAGCTTAAACGTTCTTTCTTTAGTTCAAAGCTGTATTCTTTTAATATCTGGTAGGTGTCTGGTAGCTAAGAAAAAAAAATTCACCAGGTGGATTCCCCTGTGTCACGTGACAGCCGTAAATATAACTCTACAGTGTTGTCTCGGTCTTAAAATGAATTTTGCAAGTGGTAAATAAGGAAAAAATAATAGAAATGTAATATCGTTTTCTTCAGTAAATCCTGTAGATTTAGAAATGTGCTGGGCATTGTGACACTTAAAACGATTAAGAGGAGAAAATATACCGAGAAGGAAAACAAGTGGTAAAAACACTGCAAAACTCGACTTTACATCCACATTATACACAACTACTAAAATTTCTATTAAATGCGCAGCAAAATCTTGGTAAATTGAAGTGTCCTCTATAGATTCTGTATAAAAATATCGAAATCGTACAAGGGTAGTCACCTGCAAATTACATTTTTTTACAACTACCCTTTATCAGTCTATTTTCAGATGGGACCTAAACGCTTAGGTGATCTGGATTACGTCATAGAAATTTAGCGGGAAAATATTAGTAAACATGCAACATGTACGTGTGTACAGCATAATAACACGGGTTTTTAATATCTGATACAATGTAAAGTGTTTTTTTTTTATTTTAGTATTATTTTTACAACGATGAGAATGTAATATACATGTACATGTACATATATTAAGAAGGCAGGCCCGGCCCTGGGGGGGGGGGGGGGGGGGGCTGACCCGGGAAAACATGAGTAAACATCAGTGCAACATATACGTGTGTACAACATAATAACACGGGTTTTTAATATCTGATACAATGTAAAGTGGGTTTTTTTTATTTTAGTATTATTTTTACAACGATGAGAATGTAATATACATATATGAAGAAGGCTGGCCCGCCCGGCCCGGGGGGGGGGGCTGATCCGGGAGGGTGAGCCTCGTCCGGGCATCCGCTATTAGTACATGTTTTTCAAGTTAAAACATTAAATATTTTCTTTGTGGGAAAGTTTGTGGTAGGGAATAACTCTGGTGATAAAGGTTGCCGCTGGACAATTAAACTACTGCTGATCAAATATTGAAATCTATGTATCAATGCAATATTTCCTCGTACTGAATCCAACCCGGCGAACTATTGAGACCGCGATACTTACCGTCTTCTAATTTTGTATTTAACAAAATTGATTGTAAACTTGTTACAGGGCTTTCGTGAGCAGAGCTCTATCAGTGACAAAATAATCATAATAAAAAATGTATATAACTTGAATAAATAAGAGAGAGAGAGAGAGAGAGGGGGGGGGGGGTTCTTTCCCGGCTAGGCTACTGAATCATGTTTCAGTCTAATTATAACCCGCCCGATCTCTTGTTGATTACAATTTGTTTTATTACTATTTTTATTTCTTCTTAGATTTAGTCTAGTACAAATTGACCGTATCTGAAGTCTCGATATTGTCCTGTTGTACCGGCTATGAATACAGTGCCCGCCGTATAGCCATTTATTGACACATGTATTTTAGCACCGTATTCGTAATGATATATATTATATATATTTTTAAAAATAATGCTTGAGAATAAACTGTATTAATGTGCATGAGCTGGCACCCCCCCCCCTTCCCCAACCCCGGCAGCAACAACAACTAAATGAATATAAACATGATAAAAATGAATAAGAAATAATTATTTTAAAGCCGGTTAATCAGTAAAACTCCATTAAATTGCTAAATATGGACAATATCTAACAAATAACCGAAATAAAAATTGTGCTCCTTTATGAGGATACCATGATCAATTCCTTATATTGATTTACTAAATGAAAATCAGCGATTCCTCTGTGAATTAAAAGCGGTTTCTCATCCAAAGCTTCCCTTTAACCCTGAACTCAGACTGCGCATGCTTGACCTACAATGACCCGATGTGCAAAATTGTGGAAAAACACGCATTCTTTCATTACTTCTCGTAAATAAGATACTGGGAACATTAAGAGTTGATGTAAGGAATAGGATGAAAGCTCAATAATATTGAAAATCGATCCAGTACAATTTATCCCTTGAAATATCCCTAACATACGATAACTGATGTGACGTCATTTATAACGTCACACAATGTTTTCGCGGAATTTTCTCTAACGTCATTGCGTGGAGCACCTTAACGTAGCTGCGTTGCTGATGCATTTTTGCAACAACAACAAAAAATTAGCACAGGGGGCACACCTTCCCAGATGCTTGATAGTTCTTAGAGGGAGGAGATCTCCAACAAGACCCCGTTGCAGCATCAACAGTAAAACACCAAAACACCCGATGCAAAAACACAAAATACGAGTACAGCACGAGACGGAGAAGAGACACACGACATTTAAACATCAAACACAAAAGACTACACATAAACCGACGAGACAAATGGGTAACCGGTGCCGACTTTGGACGGCCATCTGTCACGCAAGTAGCAAATGGTGTGGTTATCCTGGATTACGTGCGCACAACCCTCTCACTTCTCCAATTACCTAGAGGTCTCGAAGAACGTACAATTGTGGTGTAAAACAACCTCCTCACTGTAAGATGACATCACACAAACAAGACCGCGAAACGCAGAGGCCCCAGAGACACAGATGAATATGTAAATGGATATAAAAAGAGGTCCTGCGTAATGCAGTCCGTGCTCTGCCGGCTGTAGCGAGCTCATGTATGTAATCACCCGAGGAGTCCGACTGACATTCAGAGAGGACAGGTGGTCGGGGCCCTGTCTTCTCTAAAGAGGTTTGGACAGGGCCCGTCATGGAGTCCCGTCGTCACAGTCAGTCAGAGTGCAAGTCTCAAGGATGCGCTTGTACAAGAATGTAGATTGGTCAAGTACCAAGCCTAGTGTCCGTCTGGTGACATTAGGATCATATCCACGGTATAGAAGGCGTTTGATGATTCTGAGACATTTTCGATGGTTATGCTGCCTACATTTGATCCTTTTTATTTTGTTTATCATATCACCATAAAAGACAGGTTGTGTAATACCTATAGTAATGTACTCTGTTGCATGTATAGATCCGAATTTTAAAAGAAATTGACTGTAATTTTTGTAAAAATTCCAGAAAGTCTTAACTAGTTTATGAAAGCGGAAACCTTGACCTAAAAGTTTTTTTGGTAATTTGTAAATTTCTACTGTGAAAATCCAAAATATCAGTACATGCTCTAGCGTACCGTATGAGCTGTGATATGTAAATGCCGTATGACGGTAATCTTGGAACATCACCGTCAAGCCAAGGGAAATTTACTATGTTGAATCCAAAATCATCCCTTTTGTCATATACACTTGTATGAATCTTTCCGTTTACAATTTTGATATTTAGGTCCAAAAAGGGTGTTTCTGTATTTTAAAGGTTTGCCTTGTTAAGGGTTAATTCTTGCGGATAAATTTCATTCTAATATAATTCAAAAGCAGGATTGTCAATAGTTAGAATATCATCCAGATACCTAGAAGTATTATTGAAACATTTCAACTCATCAAATTTTCTTTGCTTTTGAAGATTTTTTATAAATTCTTTTTCATAAGTGTATAAAAATAAATCAGCAACAAGAGGCGCACAGTTAGTACCCATAGGAATTCCTACAACCTGCTTGTATAGATCCTCACCAAATCTAACATAAATATTGTCCAAGAGGAAGGACAAGGCATTACACAGGTCACAACATGTCCATGATTTGTATGATTTGTAGTCTTTCGAGGAAAAGAAACCCTTCGATTCAGATGTACAAATGTAAGTTTTTCGCTCTCGATCAAAACACCATTTAATGAGATTAGATAATCGATAATTAATTTTGTCATGAGGAAGTGTGGTGTACATATTAGAGAAGTCGTATGAAGAAATCGTATTGGCTTGGAAATTTCCAGATTTCATTTTTTCAATCACATCCCCTGAATTCTTTATAGACCAAAATAGATTTACATCGTTCCTGATTAGAACCGTTTCACAATATCTAGTTACGTGTTCTTTAATAGCAGTAAGTGCTGACGTCAGATTTCTAGACAAAATTGTAGTGGAGCAGTTACTAGAATTAGCAATAAATCGAAATTTGTAAGGAGACTTGTGCAGTTTCGGTATGCAATATAGTGTTGGGAGATCCAATTTAGAAATAGAGATATTGAATGAAGACAGTTCACTGTTATGCTTGCCTAAAATGTTAGATGTACTTTCATTGCTTTTGATATATGTATTAGTAGACGAAAGTTCCGAAATCAAAGTTGATATGTAGTAACGTTTTCAAATGATAATGTTGTTGTTGGCTGCTTTATCAGCTGGTGCAAAGACATATTTTTCATGTAATTTACTTAGTTTGGATTTGAAATATCTTTCTGATTTGGAATGTGGATTTTGAAAAAAGATGAGGGTTTTTATGGAAGTTATCTATTCGAATATCCGTTATATCTAAAATGAGGTTTTTCCAGTCATTCAGAGCATGCGGTTCGACTCCTTCTGATTTACACCATCTTTTCGTATAATTATCTAAGGTTTCCGTAAGAACTTCACGGCATTTGACAAAATCTATCTTGGATGGGATTCTATACTTAGGTCCTTTTTTAAGAAGACCACGGAGCTGGCTGTCTTGGATAATTGAAAAGTCACCTGTAACAACATGGCCAGCTGGTTTGTAGAGATATTTAGAAGTTGCACATTCTCAAGAAGCAGGACACGATTCAAGTATGTCAGGATCCGTTGTAACTTTATTATAGTTAAAAACAAATTTTCGAATAGGTTTCTTGTACTTATAACAAATAAGAGGTGGCTCTAAATTTTCAAAATATTGAGGAATGGTACTTTGTACGCGATGATCCCGAAAAATATTAGAGATGTTTAGAAGATCAAAACCTTTGTTAATAAACGGGATTTTTATGAATCGTCTTTTCGGTGAGGTGTTTTTTACAAAAGGATAAAGTTTATACTGTGCGAATGATACAATGATATTAAGTCTGAATCAGTCAGTGTTTCTTAAGAATGCAACCTCTGCTTCATCCAAGATAGATTTCAAGTGCATAACTGGTATTGACGACAGAGCATGTAACAGCTCATGTCTTCCGCCATTGCGTGCTATAGTAAGTAAATCGTTGAGAGAGCGGTATATTCTGGATCGTTTTCTTTTTTGTCTGTTTCGTCTTTTCCCGTGTGACCTGTATTTCCTTTTAGTGTTTGGGCGAATTGAAAAGATGTTGATATTGGTAGAAGCTGAGGAAATGTTTCCTTGTCCATAAATTTGATCGTTTAAACCAAGAGGGTACGCAGTCTGAAGTTTGGTGATCCAGGCAAGTTCAGCTTGTAGTCGGCGTTTTTTAATGTCGGTCTTACTTTCATTTTTACGTTTTGGAAAAGTCTGAATTGGGGTGATGGTGATATCCGAAATAGAATGATTATATTTAACAAAGTGATTATAAAGAAAGTTTCTGTGTTTTTGTTGACGTGAGGTTCTGATCTTGTAAGAATGGTTCTAAAACGAGATTTTAAAGGTTGGCCTGTCTCACCTACATATTGTGCGCCACATCCCCTGGCATTTCAAGTCATTACGTAAATAAGATCTTGAGACGATCAATCGATGTCTTGGTCTACCTCGATTTTGAATTTCTGCCCATTTACACTAGATGTTATTATGGAGTCGCAGTTGATGAGGTGACACAACGAGTAACGCATAGTACTATCAAGTAATCGGGATGCGCGATGGATCCCTGTGCTTCACACTGTACACATGTTTTTGAGACAAACATAAACTTACGAATAAGAGAGCCAGCGTCGTTGAATTTCGTATCCTGTATTCAAACTTAGCAAAAAAAAAAAGATCGCTAGCTCTTTGAATAAAGCCTGTGTTTGTGAAACACGAATGCCCCCGGTGGCATCTTTGTTAGTTTTAACTTCATTTTCTGTTAAGTATGTGAAAGGTCAAGTTCAACAATTTTGGTAACAATGGAAAGGTCTTGTCACAAGGAACACAGATGTGAAGTATGAAAGCCCTATCACTCACCATTCAAAAGTTATGCCAAATGTTAAAGTTTTTGGAAAAGTAGGTCAAAGGTCAAGGTCACGAGGTCAAAACTTTTGGTATCAATGGAAAGGTCTTGTCAAAAGGAACACAGATGTGAAATATGAAAGCCCTATCACTTACCATTCAAATGTTATGCCCAATGTTAAAGTTTTTGAAAAGTAGGTCGAAGGTCAAGGTCACGAGGTCAAAAATTTTAGTATCAATGGAAAGGTCTTGTCACAAGGAACACACATGTGAAATATGAAAGCCCTTTCACTCACCATTCAAAAGTTATGCCGAATGTTAAAGTTTTTGAAAAGTAGGTCAAAGGTCAAGGTGAAGGTCAAGAGGTCAAAAATTTTGGTGTCAATTGAAAGGTCTTGTCACAAGGAACACATATGTGAAATATGAAAGCTCTATCACCTTCCATTCAAAAGTTATGGCCAATGTTAAAGTTTTTCAAAAGTAGGTCAAAGGTCAAGGTCAAGGTCACAAGGTCAAAAATTTTGGTATCAATGGAAAGGTCTTGTCACAAGGAATACACATGTGAAATATGAAAGTTCTATCACCTTTCATTCAAAACTTATGCCCAATGTTAAAGTTTTTTTGGACAAACAGACAAACAGACAGACAAACAGACGGACAGGCCAAACACTATATGCCCCCCCGAATCTGTGATTCCGGGGGCATAAAAATTATTTTATCCGCCTATGTGTCATACATAAATTTTGTTTTTTCAATACACGCATGCTTTGGATGTTCCTTTGGGGCAGGGAGGGGGGGGGGTGGGGTCATGTTATAAAGTGATGCATCCGATTGTGTATCCGTCCGTCCATTCAAAGGAAAACATTACAGAGAATAAATCTTTTTCTCAAGCCTTTCAAGTCTGAATAATGGGTTACACTGCTCTTTAACATTAATTTTCATCATTCATTTCTTGGAGGTTCATAATTTGCATATTTGTGCCCCCAAGATGCTGGAGTCACTGAGGTGAGGAATCACAGGAATCTATAATATTTAAAACTTTTTGCCCTATCCAGGTTTACAAAGGAAAAAAAACGAGAAAAATGCGTCAGTGCATATATGATAATGACGCAAAATATGACGTTGTTACTGATGACGTCATTTTCCCTTATTTGCCTTTTTCCCCTTGAATATATTAATCTGAGGTATGTAACCGAGATGAATATGCATTTATACAAATTTAAAAGCATTTGCGATGATATTAAACCGATTGTAGTTTGAAATCAATTACTTTTGCGCAAATAGATTATGTCAGGAGTTTGAATTTTGAAATATCAAGATACACAACTTATGTACTTTTCATACTGAAAAGTTCCATAATTCCCCTAAAATAAAGAATATTTCCGGTCTTTGTTTTCTTCTTCTGATTGAGATCCAAGAAATTTGTTGTAATGAAAAATAACCAGAACTCTTTCTCTTTCAAACTTTTTGTAGATCAGTTATGAGCTGTTATGGTAATTTATTTTATTAAGTTTTTTCCCTTTATGTTACTATGGCGGGCTATGGGAAAATTCTTAATCCGTTATAATTTTCTATAGGTCATAGCAGGAAAACTACACATATTTGAAAGCTAATATTTTGTAATAATCATTTTTGTCTTATAAACTTTCAGTTTTAAACAAAGATAACTATTTCCTTTACTGGTGATGGATCACTTTTTCTTCATTTTGCATGGTTTTTATTTGGACAGCTACTTAAAAGGTCACAAATTTGGGTATCAAAATGGAAATTTTAAGGAATACATAATTATGATAAATTTGAAAGCATTATAAGCTAATACTGAGACGTTTGGCCATAGAAAAAATTTCAATATCAAAATTTTGAACTCACAAGAAAAACAAAGACATGCAATTATTAATGGCCTACTAGTATTTTATAACACATGTACTTTTGAATTGCCAAAATTGAAAAGAATTAAGTTGTGCGTAAACATTAAGTCAAAGCTCAAAAACAAACAAATATACGTCAAACGAAAAAAAAAAAAAAAAGAAAAAGAAAACAAAGAATCCCATCAATAAAACAAAGGGGACATGGAAATGTGACTTTGTTTGCAACAATACAAAATATAAGCTACAATGGAAAGAAAGAGAAGACAACTCTGTTCGGTGAATATATCTCCATTGCATTGTAGGATTCTTTCATGACATACATGAATATTAACATTGAAACATTGCCATAAGTATACAGTGACTTATTGACATACATGTATATACTGAATGCAGATTTTTCAAAAGGTATAGACATCAAAAGTAAGTCCTTATACAATAATATGTGTATGAAATGTTTGTACAATAAATCCTTTCATAGGGAGAAAAGATCTTCAAAAAGTCCAAGACTGATGTTAATTTAAATGTTCTGAATTAAGAATCTTTCCTTCACAATTTCCATCATGTTAGTAAATATTAAACATGTAAAGATACATAAAATCAAAATTACAACATTCTGAAAATTCTAAAATCTTATCACAGTCTGAAAATTTTAAAATCTTATCACAGTAAAAAATATGAATTATTTTCATTTTAACATGGATTATACATGATCAAATTCAATAAATCCTTTCATTAAAGTAACAGCTAGAGTAATGTATTAACTTGTTGCTTGTGGATTTGACGGAAGCCACTTGCATTCTCCGACTAATTTCAGTACCTTTACTTTTTATATTTATATATTTACTCAGGTTCTGAACTGGCGTCGGCTTTGTTTGGTGATGGGGCACTATCTACAGTATCTCCAGAGGGTGTGCTAGGTACGTAAAAGGTGTCGGTCAGTAGATTGTGGGTCTGAAAAAAGCAAATAATTCATGTTGTACCAGAGACATATATAACTTTAGGGCATCAGGCCGGTATTCTTAGAGGGTTGCTGGTTCATTAGCCTCACTAGGACTGCTGGTCGGCCGACATATACAGATATATGTTCTGTGTTTATATACATGAATGTCCTTGTCTCTGTATTGTTACATGTCTGTGGTGTTGAAAAAATAGACCAGCAATAATAGGTAAATAGTACAGTGAAAAGGAACATACATCTCTTTAGGCCATGTAAAATTTAATCTTTGTATGTATTAGTTACAAATCATAGTTTGTTTTCTTCGCATTTGTACATCTATAGCACAAAATGCAAAATGCAAGAACAAGAAAACTGTCCTTCTTGAAAAAAAAAAACAATTTCACATAAAGTATGAATGCATCACAAAAAATCAGCGATACCTTTCTTGCTTTCACTGCACGTTGATGGCGTAATAATGTATTATTTCTTATAAGAGTTGTCTTCCTTGTAATATAAAGCCGAAACAATGAGAAACGAAATCAGAAACAAAGCACGAACTTGTTGAAAGAGATAGGTAATTCTGGTTATTGAAATGAGAATTTTTGGAAAATACCAGCAATAATAAACTTAAAGTCACAAAACTACGTATGTGCAACCGCTCTTTTATCGGTATCAAATATACGGTAGACTGTCAGTAATTTTGACATGCATGCATTGTCTTTTTAGTTTCTATAAAACCAAATAGGTTAATTAATTAAAGACACTGCTCTAGGTTTAAGTCATGAGAAAAAAGGTGTAATTTAAAGTGTACCACTTTTAGTAGTTATAAATAGTTTCTGTTGTTTATAGAACTCATTGAGCACATAGAAATGAATAATTTATAATAATACTATCAGGAGTTCGACTTACTGATACATGACCGGCAATCGATTGTTAAATGAGACTGATGTCCCTTTCTCTATAACCGTTCACAAACGTTTGTGTTGTCTTCTTTTAAAAATCAGGCTACCTTTAATGCATGTAATGCAACATGTAATAGCAAGAAAGTATCAATTATCGGTCCACCGATCTCCTTATAATTATTTTTTTTAGAATTAAAATTTCTATTTAGTTCGACTTATCAGGGTGAATATTCAATGAAAAATGAGTTATGGGACCTCAAATTTAGTTCGACTTAACGAAAAGTTCGAGTTATCGGAATTCGAGTTATCAGGAGTAAAAATGCACAGAAACCAATGGAATAGAAAAGGGACTTTTAGAAATAGTTCGAGTTATCCGAGATTGAGTAAACGAAAGTAAACTGTATTTAGCTTTAAATCATATAAAAAAAATCATCATTATTTAAATTCCTTAACAATAAAATGATTCAATATTTATCTGCTGACTTTAAATTTTGAAAAGAAGTATCTCTCAGGACCTTCACTCCTTTGATTTTTTTAAAGTAACAAACCAATTAACAAAACGTTGTTTTGACAAATACACACATGTAAATCAACCGCGCAGGGTACATGTACGTGGGTGTCGTTTACCCATTACCTGCCAGGTGTGAAAATCATCGGAGCGTGATATCACCATGCGGTCATTTCAAAGAAAGGAGGGGGTCTCCAACAACACTAGGTAGCAGCATCCACAGCAAAATCCCAAAACACCCATGCAAAAAAACCAAAGAACAGATACCCACAGAAAGAGACGCAAAAGGGACAAGGAACACCAACTCACAACATAGAAACATGAAACATAAAAGACTACACATAAACCAACGAGACCAATGGGCAACCGGTGCCGACTTAGGACGGCCATCTGCCACGTAAATAGCAGACGGTGTGGTTATCCTGGATTACGTGCGCACAACCCTCCCACTTTTCCGAGTACCCAAAAGTCTCGGAGAACGCAAAAGTATGGTGTAAAACAACCTCCTCAGTTACGACCATAGAATTTTGCAAATAAAACAAAGCACAACCCTCCCACTATTCCGATTTCCCAGAGGTCTCGAAGAACGCACAATAATGGTGTAAAACAACCTCCTCACTGTTAGAGGACCACACACAAACAAGACCGTAAAACACAGGGGTCCAAGCAACACAGATGAATATGTAAATGGATATAAAAAGAGGACGTGCGTAATACAGTCCGTGCTCTGCCGGCTGTAGCGAGCTCATATATGTTATCACCCGAGG
This sequence comes from Pinctada imbricata, assembly GCA_033119305.1. NCBI lineage: Eukaryota > Metazoa > Mollusca > Bivalvia > Pterioida > Pteriidae > Pinctada > Pinctada imbricata. The sequence goes on from VSWD01000004.1 coordinate 17,713,948, forward strand.
AGTCCGACTGACATTCAGAGAGGACAGGTGGTCGGGGCCCTGTCTTCTCTAAGGAGGTTTTGACAGGGCTCGTCATGGAGTCCCGTCGTCACAGTCAGTCAGAGTGCAAGTCTTAAGAATGCGCTTCAACTTTAGATAGGGAGAGAATCTCTTCACAATGAATTTAACCATATTTGTAAGTTATTACATGTTATTACATGTAGCAAAGTTCGATCAACTTCGGTTGATCGTCTGTCTCTTCAACGCATTTGAAATTTTCTGTTACAAAATCTCTTGAAATTTCTAAAACCTGGGTCCTGTATCATCATATCCCACCCACTCTGCCATGTCTTTTGGTACATTTTTGGACTTAATAATTTTCACATTTTATGGCCATATTGCATTGTTTAGACTGAGGATCACTGACGAGGGTTAAGTATCCGGAACGTGCATGTCTGTTCCATGCTGCGAATTTATTTGGTTTTAAATAATGCTGTCGAAATTAAAGGCGTTTGGCATTCATTTCATTTCATTCTTTTTTCATATTTCTAGGATATTTATTATGAAGTATATCTTTTTGAATAATAATGAAATTGCCGATTTTGATATAGATATTGACTACAGCATCCCCTCTTTAAACTCTAGTTGCTGAAGCACTATATTCTTTAATGTTGAAAATTTTATTTTAATGTTAATCACTATATTGCTTAAGCATTATATTCTTTAATGTTAAGCACTATATTCTTTAATGTTAAACGTCTTCAAATTCAATAGCATCATTTAAGAACAGATAAAATTTCAGCGTGGACCAGACATGCACGTATATTCACATTACCTTACGTTATATTTGTTTGATTTTCGGTTTTCTATGAAGTGAGAAATGTTTCAAATAATCATCAAAGAAGTACCAATCAATTACCCAGTCTTAAATTCGAGAAGGCAAGGCATTTACATTGGAACGGTTGCAAACCTCGGAATGAATAACATTCCGAAGTGAGACCAGGTGCATGGGGAGAGTTAGCATCTCCTGATTGCGTGAAGCTGAAATCGCCATGCTTGTCATAAAGTGACGTGTCCGTTTGCGCCGAAAGATCCAAGTACGAAGCAAGCAGCGGGGGGAGCAATTTGTACTCATGGGGTCGCCAACCATTTACTGGAATACTGTTCCTCTAAACACCACAAAAATATTGTCAATCTCAAACTCAAGCATACGGATTATGACAAATATGGATAATGACCATATCCCTGTATACAGCACAAAATCGATAATTCAAAAATCAGAAACCGAAGGCATACAAAATCAGGACAAAACAGGAACCAAAGCAAACAAACAAAAACCTCCACCATGTGAAAATAAGCGAACTCCCGATATGGGAGTGAGACCAGGTGCCCAGGAAGAGTAAGCATCTCCTGCTTGCATGCAACACCCGTCGCTTCAATTCGGTAGAACTGTCACATCCGGTTACTTCCATTTTGGAAGATATAGAGTACAATCTTTGGTTGGATGGTTCAAATGGTCTATGACAGAATATCATCCACCATTCTTGAGAGTGGAACATCATAGTGTATGACGAGTTCCCCATATCGACCGTAGAACTTCCTCAGTGACGATGTTAGTCGGTCACAAACATATCCCTGACTGAGAAGCTTATCTGAAAGACGCCTAGCTCTCAGAACAAAATCCATATATTTGGTACTTGCTCTGGCATAGCGTATCAACTGAGATATGAACACGCCATAAGCAGGCGATGAAGGGATGTTGCTACTCAGAAAAGGAAAGTTTGTAATGCTGAAATTGAAGTCGTCACGTTTGTCATAGAGTGAGGTGTTCATGTGACCATCAGTGTCGTAGGACAACATTATGTCCAAATAGGATGCTGAATTATTTGTCTCTGTGGTTTCTTTGACTTCAAGCTCCGAAGGATAGATACTGCTCAGGTAATCCGCGAATTTTGGATTATTGATGGACAACACATCGTCTATGTATCTGTAAGTGAAGTTAAAGTCAGAAGCTAAGTATCTTTTCCCTTCAGAGACCAAGGATTGAATGAATTCAGCTTCGTATGAGTAAAGGAAAATGTCGGCAAGGAGTGGGGCACAATTGGTCCCCATTGGAATTCCGACAATTTGCTGGAAGACCTTTCCTCCAAACACCACAAAAATGTTGTCGATCAGAAAGTTTAACATCTGAATAATGTCTGTTTCAGTGTACTTATTTTCAGAATCGGACTTTTCTTTTACAAAGTAGGTTTTGTCATAGTTAACAACAATAAATTTGTATTTGCGATTACCGTTCTTACTTCTAAACGCATTACTTATAATTTTTGCGAGTCTTTCTTTCAATTTAGAATGTGGAATTGTAGTGTAAAGTGTCGAAAAATCAAATGCTTTGATCGAATGGACTCTACTAAAATGAGTGGATTTCAGATGTTCTAAAAGTTCCTTCGTATTCTTTAAAATCAACATCTGGTTGATACCACTGCGAGAATACACTGTCGAACAATATTTTTGAAGCCCAGATTTGATTTCAGATAAAACTTTGGTGAGTAAGATCGATACAGATTTGGTAGAACATTTTGAGGAACCAGCGATGAAACGTTGTTTGTACGGATTCTTATGCATTTTAGGTATGCAGTACAAGTATGGTAAATCTAAATCTAAATTGGTAGTGTCGAAGCCAAAGGAAGTAAGAGCTGATTTGTGGTTATCTATTATTTCAAAGGCAGAAAGGTTTGTTGGGGTGTAAGTGGGATTTCCAGGTGTCGAATTTAAACCCAACTCTTTAACTAGACTGTCGAAATAGTACTTTTTGCAAGTAAATGTGAAATTATTTGAGGCTTTGTCCGCTGGTGTGATGACATAATGTTCTTGGAGGTAGGTGAGCCCTGTGATAACATCAGGGTCTTTAAATATAGACACGAATCTGGTGTTCACAGTTGATTTTAATCGGTTAATTCTAGATAAAAGTAACCCTCTGATTGATTTTATCCATTCGGAAAGGGTGTCGAGCTGTACATCCTCTTTCTTTGCCCAACGTCTTGCATATTCCTCACAAGAGTCCATGATAATTTTGACATTTTGGTTCCATGTAAAGGACATACTTTCTCTCTATTTGGGACCCTTTTTTAACAATTCTCTCAACTTGTCGTTCTTGACTATACTAAGGTCACCAGTAATAACGTGTCCACAAGGAGAGTAGTTGAAATCTGATGAGGAACATTCGCAGGGAAGTGGATGTAGTGAGGGATTACTTAAATCAATACACTGCAGGAATCGTTTGTAATTGTAAATTTTAGATGCAACTGTTGGTGTGTAGCTATAGGAAATACAAGGAGTTTCTTTTCTTTTGAAATATGGTGGGATTTTTTTCTGTGACAGTTTTGTGATTCAAAATTTGACCAAGATTCAAGTTGTCAATACCTTTGTTTGCAAATCTTACTTTAATGAAAGGGCGATTTGTTTTCTCCTCTGATTTATCTGATCTAACTGCTTGAAATAAACGAAAAGTAGAAATGTCCAATATGACTCCTTGTAGTCTGTATTCTGGGGAACGTGTATCGGTATATGTGAGGTCCTTCGTATAATCGTAGATTTCGTGCAACTTCCGTAAAGGAACAGAGTATAATTTGGTACGAATATAATGCAGGCCTAGAGGCTCATTCAAAAATGGAACCAAGTCATCGAAGGAGAAACTATGTATCTCAGGCGTATTGTATTTTCGAATGCCATGACTTCGAGGTCTTCTTTGTTGTCTGTTGAATAAGCTAGTCACATTTACCGATTGACAACCGGGACTTGTTAAGTTTCCTATAGTGCTGATGTTATCGTTGCACCCATAGGGCGCTGCAGTGTTAAGATTTTTTATCCAGAACTCTTCTCTGTTGCGACGGAAAGGTGTCCTCAAATTGGGATTGTTTGTGGGGTGATATATCCTTTTCGGTATACGTTTTGTTTGAATAAGAGTGTTCCCCTTGTCAAAATATGTATCCTCCTGCCATATGACAAGGTATTTGTATCTAATGTTCTCTTTATTTAAAAGAAAGGTGTTGCGAATGATATAGTTTATTCTTTTGTGATGTTTTGGCGTTGGATATGGTATTGTAGAGAGTTGAAAAGTCGAAAGACTGTATGGACATTTTCGCTCAATATTTTTATCCATTGTTAGAAATTTGAATTTCTATTACCAAACAAATTCTTACTAACGTAGCGGATGACCGTCCTTACTACTGTTGAAAATGATTCCATTGGCTTATATTTATATTGCCGTGTTTAGTATTTGATTGTTTTCGGATATTTCGTGTTCTTTGTCATATTTGCTTTTCTTGTATTTCATGTATTTCCGTGCTTAAATTTCCTGCAGGAGACTCCCTCGTTTTCTAAACCATGGACCTCTCCGAATAACCCATTATATCCGCATCACAATTACATCTAAAATGCAAATAATCCCATCGTTGTAATGCAATTGTATATCAATTAAATAAACTGGACAACAAAAGTTAGAGATAATTCTCGTTCAATTAGTGTTGTTCAGATTTCATCAAAATACTGAAACTAAACAAGGGACAATATCGCAAAAATCGCAAAAATTAACCGATCAAACAGAATATTAATGTCTGGCCATTGCTTTCATTTTTAATAGGAAATTTTTGTTTTGAATCCTCCCCATTTCCAATTTTGAATAAAATGCTTAAGGTTAGGGTTGCGACAACAGGGAGATAACTCTTTTGTCATATTACGTAATATTTGAAACCGACATGAACGATAAATGTTATAAGCTCATTTTGTTGCATTATTTCATGAAAAATAATACTCCTTGAAATTTTCATTGTATAATGGGTATTTTTGGGAAAATGCATATTTTTCAATGAAAAATCACCAAAAATAGGGAAAAAAATTGTCACTTTCGCACGAGTTCTGATTCTAAAGATTCAAACATCAGAATATATACTATTCATAATACTCTTTAATAATGAGAGAATTACAAATTCGAATGTCTTTTGGTCAAAATTTTTAATTTTTTGCACAAATTATTGTGCTTTATATAGAAAAAAGTCATTTTGCTCAAAAACGAATTCGGGTACATATTGGTTTAACTGCTTTAGGATAAAGCAATATCTTTACATAGAAAAAAAAGTGTGTACCCGGCGAAAAAAATTCCTGCAATTCATGCATTGCAGAGGCATGTAAAGTTATAATGGGGTATTCTCTAAAATGACGAAAATGTTAAAATAGCCAAAAATGGACGTTTATAGCCCAAAACGAGACGGGCCAATTATGATGTTTTGGTCTGAATTGTTCGAGGAGATGTTCCTCTACGTGTGGACTTATCCATCTTTCTTCTACCTCATTTTTATTAAAAGTCGCCACCCTTACCTTAATGTTTTCTCTTTTCCTCTTTTTTAATACCCCTTACTTAATAGACCTCCCAGATTCATTCAAATCATAATTATCATTTCATTTTGAAAAATTGTTCATACTAACACCCCTAATTTTAATGTACAACTTTTCACATTCATTTTCTTACATTTTTAAATCGGAAGGGTTATGTAAGATATTCGAGAATAGTGATGAGCTCAGTTTGAATACCGGATTTTCAAAACAATGTCATTGTATACTTTGGATCAGACATGCAATTTCTACTGAATAATAGAGATTTTTACTTAAAGTCTAGGCTGACAATTGACACTGGACGCCGACGATTTGGGGGAGTTCTCAAAATGATTTTTTTCAAGTTTAAGTTAAAATTTCTGTCTGCCTAACTGATAATTCAAATCATATTTGAGCAGTTTTGTTGGGTAGTAGTAAATTTATTTCTTTTCACTAGTTAGTCTTTCAAACATAATTCTAATTTGTAAAGAGAAACACATAATTAGGGTTTTTTTTATTGTGGATAGATCTTCAGGCGAAGGAAGTCTATAACGCAATGTCTTCTGAAAACTGTCCCCCTCGCTCCCTCCCCCCCCCCCCCCCCCGAGAATAAATAGTACAACGTTTTAGTGGCCGAATATAAACATTCTTTGTTATATCTTGTATACTAATTTTTTTGTCCGTATTACAATCCGACAATCCCATTCCAAACCTACGCGCTATTTCATGAATGTGTTATAAGGTTGCTCACAGTTAATGACTTTATATATATAAAAAAAGAACAACTAAAAGATATGAAGAGGAAATTCAATAATACAATATTGTAAAATTTGAAAAAAAAATTACAAACACCATTACCATGAGTTAGTGGAAATAATAGATTCGACTAGTCTTGGACTCTGGAAGTAAAATTCATATCAATTAACAAGTGTCTGACCCCCCCCCCCCCCCCCCAATGTATAGTCGTGTCAACAAATCTAAACAAAAGTGTATTTTAGAGCAAACACTTGATAGATGAAAATTTAGCTAAAATATAATTTTTTACGCATATTCCAGGTTTACTTTTTTCGAGTAGTAATGATCTTAGTCCACCAACTTTCAGTTTTTGTTTGTTTGCTTTGGTTCCTGTTTTATCATGTCTTTGTATGCCTTCGGTTTCTGATTTTCTGAATTATCGATTTTGTGCTGTATACAGGGATATGGTCATTATCCGTATTTGTCATTATAAAATCATTTGGTAATGGCATAGGTCTTAGATCTATAATTTTTATAAAAACTGAACAGTTGTAGATGTCGCCACAATCCGTTCGTATATTTATTTCTTATCTCGAGCGATTCAAAGCAGGTCCAGGGTAGAACCCGCTCTCAATAGGATTAACATCCTGAACCCCCCCCCCCCCCCAAAAAAAAAAAACCAAAAACTTCAGCATCGGATATTTTGAATGGAAAATGAGCACCAGTATAGCAGTTTCAATTAACTATCTGTTTGAGAACAGCGATTGCCAGGCTTATTAATTGATCATGTAACACTAACTTGGCATTTTTACAGAGGAAATGCGTCACTATGCCCCTACGCCCCCCCCCCCCCACCTTTCAACCTCTAAATTTGCCAATGTCTCAACTTCATCATCATACAAAAATATATTTGTATAGATGTTTATATATCCTTGCCCTATGTGCCACAAGGCATAACAAGGACTAAGTAAGTAACATATAACTGGAGGTAAAGAGGAGAAAGGCGAGTACAAGCAGGTCATCGTATCGAAATAAAAAGGATGGATGGACTCAATTCGCTCATCTCAAAATTTAATATGTTCTCGAAATTCGATTCTACTAACTACAATAATTTTTATTAATATGAATGTCTATGTACAGCGCCGAACAAAAAACACATACAAATGATACATGCATGTATATGTACTATGCAGTATTATGCAACTCAGCAAATGCCGCTGACCCAACCCTGGGTTTCTTTCAAAGTGTCTTTCCCCTCAATGCGGAGGGCAGTGGCGGATTCAAAGGGGGTAGGCCCTCCAAAGCAAATCATAGGTAAAACGAAAATTTTCAATCTAAAAAGAGTAAATATGAGTAAATATGATAAATTTCATTCACGAAAATGAGTCCTAACGAAAATAATGAAATGCTTGCCCCACTACCAGGGCTCTGCCTTGGACCCGCTGAGGACCTAAGCGGTCCCCAGACCCCTCGTCAATCCCCCCTCCTCAACTAAAAAGCTAGATCCGCCACTGGAGGGGATGGGAAGTGTTCAAGCCTGAAAAATATTCTACGCATAGATCTCAGCATGCTTGGCAAATTCCATGAGGTGGTAGATACTGACTTGCCCGTCCCGTCCCCCCCTTCCCCTCTAACCTCCCCCTCTTGATAATCGTCCGAACGCATTGTCTTCGTATCTTGATATAAAGTTATATTCATATTCGATTTCTTATTTTGAAATCACCCCTACAGGTAAAGTCATCGTCCGATCTCAATCGTCAGCGTAGACTTTAGGTAAAAATCTCTAATAATAAGTTATTCATTCAGTGTAGATTTTGGGTCAAAATTCTATTTGTCTGAAATTTGCATATTTACAAAAATTGTTCCGCGATAGGCACTTGGCTTTTTTTTTAGCCCAGAGATGTACAAATACTTACTTAAAAATTGATGTTAAAGAAAGGAGGGGATTTCCAACCACTCTTGGTTGCAGCACCCATAGCAAAACCCCAAAACATTAAATGCAAAAACACAGAGCAGACACCCACAGAGACGCAAAAGGGACAAGGTTAACCAACCGACATCATAGAACACAAAAGACCAAACATAAAAAACGAGAGCCAACGGACAACACAAAAACATCAAACACAAAGGACTACACATAAACCAACGAGATCATTGGGCAACCGGTGCCGGCTCAGGACGGCCATCCGCAATATAAATAGCAGAAGGTGTGGTTATCCTGGATTACGTGCGCATAATCCTCCCACTTTTCCGAGTACCCAAAAGTCTCGGAGAACGCAAAAGTATGGTGTAAAACAACGTCCTCAGTTACGACCATAGAATTTTGCAAATAAAACAAAGTCCCTATTGCAATGATATTCCAATGTAAACTCTGAATAAATATCCTTAACTTTTTTGTGCAGTATATATACGTAGTACCACATATTCCAACAGAAATAAGAACTATCATCGCGACCTCTGGGTGACTGAAAATATCACAAATGAAGAACTTAACATTTTCATGAATAATTTTTGATTGATCAAAACATATATTGTTAAAATAATTGATTATCAAGTGCAAAATCAAAGTTTTGTTCTATAAACGGCGACCATCATGAAAAAGAGGTCATTATAATTTTTCTAGATGGATACATAGCTAATATTGTAAAGAATCACCTAAAGAATGCTTGTGTCAAGTTTCATGCTTTCCTGAAAATTTGCAAAATTATTTCACCATACAGAATACAACATTTTTATAAATGACTGATCTGTGATAAACCACATCGAAATTCCTACCTGTATTAAATAAAGGTCGTTATACACTTTGATTTCCCATTGCCCAGAAAGGTAGATGATATTCTGTCTTTGAGCAATTGAACCGTCCAACCTCATATTTATTTGTGTGAGGGTACCGTTCTTCAATATAGTTAAGTTAAAGTGTTACAGTGGATATGACCCTTCTGTCACTTGACTTGATACTGACCTAGTCTTGTACCAGCGCATTCTTTAGAAATACACTCTGAATGACTGTGACGAAAATATTCCATGACAGGCCCTGTCCAAAGTCATTTAAGTAGACAGGGGCCTGACCACCTGTCCTCTCTCAATCTCAGTCGGACTCTTCGGATGTTCACATACATGAGCTTCTTACAGCCAGCAGAACACGGCCTGTATTTCGTATACCTTCTATTTTCATATCCATTTGAGTTTCACATAGCCCCTGCGTCATGCTGTCTGTTTTTATGTTCATCTTTTGCTAAGAAGAATATTTTAAACCTCTTCAAAATTAAAAGCATCATTAAATAGCAGATAAATTTTCAGCATGGACTAAACATGCACGTTTCGGGTACATATACCTCGTCATTGATCCTCAATCTAAACAATGTTTTATTGCCAAAGAGTGTGAAAATTGTTAGGTAAAAACATTTTCCGAAAGAACTAGCAGGATGGGTGGGATATGATGCTACAGGACCCACGTTTTAGAAATTTTGATAAAAGAAATTTTCGAATGCGTTGAAGAGAAAAACGATCACCCGAAGTTGATCGAACTTGGCTACATGTGCCCTGGGGGACTCCAGTTCCACCAGCAATGACACTAACCAAGGGGTTCAAATGTTAAACGTTTGGTATTTTGTGTGTCATATTTCTATGATGTGAGTCGGTATTGTCCCTTTTGCGGTTCTTTCTGTCGGTATCTACTCTGAGTTTTGCTGAAAATGCTGCAACCGAGATCCCCTCCTTTCTTTTATAGAAATTGATTTCAGGTACGGAAGCAAAGACAATGACGCAACGTGATTATTGTATGTTATATGTAGCCAGTTGTTAGGTAACCTAATATTTACAAGACTAAATGCCTACTGTAAATTGTTGAGACATCATTTCGGACTAAAATCTTTTATAACGTCCTCTGAAAGGTGACTTAAACAAATTCATTCATTTCAGATGAATGTACCATTTTGTCTAATTGTATCTGAAATAAAAATACAAAAAAGTCACAAGAATCAGAAGACTCGGCAATGGAAAAAGAAACTATTTATTTTCCTGATTTGAGAGAACATATAAGATATTCAAAAAATATCCACGATTTTTTTGTATGAAAAAGGAATCTTCATCCCAAACTTCAAAACAACCAAATGGCAGAGGCCGTATGTTTCCCACATTATTCCTCTCCACAGAAATGTCTATTCTAAAGGAATGATTGCGATAATGATACTAGATTTAATTTCATAAAAAAGTCCCATGTTTATCCCCATACATTGACGTTCCTTATTTATCTCTTTTATTCTGTCATAACTCCATATGAAAAATACGGGAAAAATTCCCTTTTATATATTTTCAAGCATTTTGATTTCAAATCATATTCATTCTTTAATATACAAATAATATTTTATATATGATTACTTGACCCTTAGTGGATCTATCCTTGGTATTCTCTTTTCGGATATCTGGCTCATGAATAGTCCAGGATTAGACTATTTTACATAAGCATTAGTGCCTTCTTTACTATAGTAGGGGGTAGTCATTGGAACGGTTGAAATACATAGCTTAAATGAGTTTATCTTTACTACATTCTGACAATCGATTTTGTAGATCCTAAGGAACATTTTGATATCCTTGAAAAACAGAATTCAAGGTGGTGCATGAAGTGTCCCACTGTCTCCCATACTAATATTTTAGAAAAGATAGGTTCATGTTTCTTCAATTCATGAAGGCTTAAATTCCTGAGAGAAGCTGTATTTAAGTTAATTTGATCCTGTTGGAACACTTTTGTGTAACTCAAACGAAGGCTTTTATCAAGTCTAATATAAACAAACCTTTACATATATTTTAATATAAGCTTACTTAAAGTAGCTCGATTTTGACGAACCGGCTATAATGTGGATTCTTTTTTTATTTGAGCAATTCTTGAATAAAGTTTAATAAGGTAATTAGAATGAATATATAAAAGCAAAATGTAAAAAAGATGGAACTTTTTCGCCAGAAATGAAATAGATGACAAACAGACAGTGGCAATATACTGCACCACCGTAAATAGACCGAACAACACCATCTAAAAACGAAAGGACACACAACCAACAAAAGATTTTTTTGTAGGTGGCTGTGTCAAAATCGTGCTTTTCATATCTTTCAAATTAGACATATAACAAAGAACTTTGAATCTTAGAACAATATTCTTATTCGACAATTAGCTCTAAGAATACTACCTTATCCTTTACATTGATATCACTCACCGGCCTGTATAAGTATCTTAATTATTTCAGCGTGTCTTCGTTGTACTGCAATATGTAATGGAGTGCTATTATTCTGTAAAAGTAGAGGTGTTTCGTTTAAAAACGAACTTAACGAAGCCGAACGCAAACGAACATAAGAGTACGTAAAGGCAGATAAAAAAGGGAGCATTTAATAAATGAACATCCTATACAAAGATTGATAGAATGAACATGCATTTGAACATATTGAATAAACTTTACCTCATAGAAAACCCCGGTAGTCTTAATTCAAACGCATGAAATAGATTAAAATGGTTATACAAGACCAAATCAAGTCATATGTCAATGTCAATGTGATTATTATTGTTCAGTTCAGATAAATTGTCTGTACAATAATGTCAAAGGGTTCCAACTCTATACCTTCTTGAAGAAAATTCCAAACCAATTTCCATGCACCAGACACGTGTTTCGAATATTAAATTCTCATCAGTGATGCTTCCAGCGGAGCCACCAAAAATAATTTCAGTAGCGCCCTCTTTAATTTTTTGAAGTTAGATTCGTACATTTACATAACAGAGAGTGCGCGACTCAAAATTTCCTGTAGGGTTGATTCAGTAGCATATCCAAATAAAATCTATGTTCAAATTAGCATTGGAGGGATAGTGCTAAGATGTAAAACTCCTTTAATTTCGATGATATTTATCGGTGAAATGGCTAGTTTCCGAAATAGCAATAAATATCTATGATGTCACATTGATAAATGGCAAAAACAATGCTTCTTTCAGGTGACAGGGCTGGAAAGAAGTAATAAATACACTTGATAAACATCAGGTCACGGGGAACGATTTAAACTGCTCCAAAAGTTCAATATGTAGTGTAGCACTTGACATTAGATCCATAGTAATAATATTATTACGCTGGCATCGATCCCTGAAGTTTTCATTTCGTGGTGAAGTGTTATTTTTGTCTTTGACACGAGGCACTTGTTTTACGGTACTCTTTCCTTCCATCAGTATATTTTGTCGTGGAATCAATACTACATGTACATTTGTAATGAATGTTCGGGCAATCAAAACATCGCCATATCAAAATCATACTATCCTCATCGTTTCATCGCAATCGTAATATGAACATCTTATCATTGTGTTTGAGCGATGGTATTTTCTCTCTATAGACATCGTAATATCGCGTCATGGTCATCGGGACATTTTCATTATATCATATTGTTATTATTCTCCAAAAATGATATCATCACCTTTATACCGACGAATACCGTCACGGTGATTATAACATCATGATATCGTCTTCAGATCGCAGTAGTTAAAGCTTGCGTCTGAATCAGTAGGGCGGCCAAGAGCGATTTGCACGTGCTTCAACTGTTGCTAAGGCTTGCGCATGAATATGCATTCGAGCTAGCGTCGACGTTACTAGGCACGTTTTGTCCGAATGTTAGTCGCATCTAAAGGCTGATTTCAATGATATCGTGCTATGACATAATTGATATTGACCTTGGTTATTTTCTATAAGATTAAATATTTCTTGAACAGATAAAAAGTACATCATTGGTATCGTCTATTTGGTGAAATCTGACTGATTAACTTACGATCTCTCTACGGCCACACGATTTTTAGACACCTGTACATGTCATGAAAAGATGTCATGATTACAGAAAAAATCGGAAAAACAATTTTTTAATTTTTTCATATATTGCAGAGAAATTATTCCTTACTCAAATTTCGTGAAATTCTGTCAGGGACCATTTTTGTACCTAATTCTTCTAAACAGATCCCTTTTTTATCGTCAAAGTTTTTGAGACCTACGATCAACTGATCGCCTCAATAATTGATTTCGTTTCCAAAGGGAATTGCCTTTATATTCTACGTATAACCTGGATGGTTTCAATAAGCATATGCTCATTTGAACTGCTAATTTGAAAAATAATGACTGCTTATATTCACATTCCAAATCTTCGAAAGCTCAATTTCCGAATTTCCTCTCATCACAAAAGAAGCACCATTGTCAGTTGTAAATCTACAGTACACTAATTTGCAAAGAATTTCTTTCATATTTGGATAATTTTCAACTATTTATATGAAATTACAAATTCTAATTTCATTTTGTATGCCATAAACACATGTAATAAGCACAAACAGTACTTTTTAAAAAATATTTATTATTCTTAATTTTCTGAAGCATTTTCAAGTTATATGAAGTTTTACACATATTTGAATCAAAATGAAAATGAATATAAAACTGGACATTTACAGTAATCCTGCTGAACATGTTTAACATTAATAATATTTGAACAGACGGTTCACTATTCGTCACTAAATTTTTTATATCCTTCCCCCCACCCAAATAAAAATCAATGAACTTTCTCTGCACAATCTGTTTTCTCAATTCAGGATATACCTAATGTTATTTGCACATGGAATTCTGGAAACTGTAATGTTTTTCCAACACTTTGAAATAAATAATCTTCTTTGTTACACAAACACAAGAGGACCTCTGTGTTATTGTTAAAAATGCACTTTTCTTTCACGTGACATGTCTATATAATCCAGTATCTGACGACCATGGCATGAACAGAATTGTTATTGAAAAAGACATATACAATGCATGGATGAATGAATGAATGAATGCATAAATGAATGAAAGGACATATTGAAGCAAGAAGGAATGCGTAAATGAATGAATGATAGCTAATGAATGAATGATTTTTTTTTCTATTTCAGAGAGAATTAATTACAAAATGTGTTTTAAGAATGAATGCTTTAAACTCAAAATGAATCCATCAATCAATGCACTGCATTGCAATTTTTTTTTAAGCTTCATTTATTGTTAATAATTATAAATTGCCTTTCAATTTGAAGAAGAACATAGATCAATGTTTTCAATAAAAGCCAAAAAGGTTAAACTTTTCCATACATGAAAATGTCCAAAATGATAAATTGACATATAAAATCAATTTGTAAAAAAAATGAGTTTCTTTTGTTTTTCTGAAGCATTTTCTTTGATGATTTGTCATAATTGCATAATTTCACGTTTTAATTTTATGTTGCAGTGCACTGCCATAGATAATTTTACAGACATGTGCATTTGTTGTACAATACTGTACACATGGAGATACTTATTTTCAATCTACATTATGATTTAAATGTAAGTGCTACAGTTCATACCTATGTAGTGATGAAACATAACAAGAGCCCCAAGGGAGCACAACGCTCACCTGATACTCATGCACGCTGTAATTGACATAATGACATTGAATACTGATAGTGCAAGTACCAGGATTTTAGCCCACATCCTTTCTAAAAAGTTTCTTTTCAGACAACCTTTAAAAGTACAAAAAAAAAGAAAAAAAGTCACATTTAAAAACAATAACTTTTTTACTGATTTGAAAAGACGGATAAAGTGTTTCAAAGTCATATGCCCAGCTAGTATAGTTCAATTATGCAACATCAAAAATAAAATCATTTTGTAAAATTCCACATTAATGTGCAACAGAAAAAGAATAAAACAATAAAATGATTTCACGAATTAAATTTATATAAAATTGAACACCAAACCTTTCATTATTGATAGCTAGCATGCCAGAAATTACAAAGCCTGTGTTTGTGAAACGAGAATGCCCCCGGAGGCATCTTTGTTAGTATAAACGGCGTTTTCTGTTAAGCATGTGAGAGGTCAAGGTCAGCGTAATATTGGTATCAATGGAAATATCTTGTCACAAGGAATACACATGTAAAATATGAAAGCCCGATCACTAGCCATTCAAAAGTTATGCCCAATGTTAAAGTTTTGAGAAGTAAGTCAAAGGTGAAAGTTATGGTCACGAGGTCAAAAATTTTGGTACCAATGGAAAGGTATTGTCACAAGAAATACACATATGAAATATGAAGCCTCTATCACCAGCTTCCATTCAAAAGTTATGCCCAATGTTAAAGTTTTTCGGAAAACAGACAAACAAACAGATATGATGCTACAGGACCCACGTTTTAGAAATGTCAAGAAATTTTGTAACAGAAAATTTCAAATGCGTTGAAGAGACAGACGATCAACCGAAGTTGATCAAACTTGGCTACATGTGCCCTCGGGGACTCTTGGTCCACCAGCAGTGACACTCACCAAGTAGTTCAAATGTTAAACGTCTTTAAATTCAATAGCATCATTTAAAACCTGATAAATTTTCAGCATGGACCAGACATGCACGTTTCGGGTACTAAACCCTCGTCAGTGATCCTTAGTCTAAACAATGTAATATGGCCAAAAAGTATGAAAATCATGTCCAAAAATGTACCAAATGACGTAGCAGAATGGGTGGGATATGATGCTACAGGACCCACGTTTTAGAAATGTCAAGAAATTGTGTAACAGAAAATTTCAAATGCGTTGAAGAGACAGACGATCAACCGAAGTTGATCGAACTTGGCTACATGTGCCCTCGGGGACTCTTGGTCCACCAGCAGTGACACTCACCAAGTAGTTCAAATGTTAAACGTCTTTAAATTCAATAGCATCATTTAAAACCTGATAAATTTTCAGCATGGACCAGACATGCACGTTTCGGGTACTAAACCCTCGTCAATGATCCTTAGTCTAAACAATGTAATATGGCCAAAAAGTATGAAAATTATGTCCAAAAATGTACCAAATGACGTAGCAGAATGGGTGGGATATGATGCTACAGGACCCACGTTTTAGAAATGTCAAGAAATTTTGTAACAGAAAATTTCAAATGCGTTGAAGAGACAGACGATCAACCGAAGTTGATCGAACTTGGCTACATGTGCCCTCGGGGACTCTTGTTCCACCAGCAGTGACACTCACCAAGTAGTTCAAATGTTAAACGTCTTTAAATTCAATAGCATCATTTAAAACCTGATAAATTTTCAGCATGGACCAGACATGCACGTTTCGGGTACTAAACCCTCGTCAGTGATCCTTAGTCTAAACAATGTAATATGGCCAAAAAGTATGAAAATTATGTCCAAAAATGTACCAAATGACGTAGCAGAATGGGTGGGATATGATGCTACAGGACCCACGTTTTAGAAATGTCAAGAAATTGTGTAACAGAAAATTTCAAATGCGTTGAAGAGACAGACGATCAACCGAAGTTGATCGAACTTGGCTACATGTGCCCTCGGGGACTCTTGGTCCACCAGCAGTGACACTCACCAAGTAGTTCAAATGTTAAACGTCTTTAAATTCAATAGCGTCATTTAAAACCTGATAAATTTTCAGCATGGACCAGACATGCACGTTTCGGGTACTAAACCCTCGTCAGTGATCCTTAGTCTAAACAATGTAATATGGCCAAAAAGTATGAAAATTATGTCCAAAAATGTACCAAATGACGTAGCAGAATGGGTGAGATATGATGCTACAGGACCCACGTTTTAGAAATGTCAAGAAATTTTGTAACAGAAAATTTCAAATGCGTTGAAGAGACAGACGATCAACCGAAGTTGATCGAACTTGGCTACATGTACCCTCGGGGACTCTTGGTCCACCAGCAGTGACACTCACCAAGTAGTTCAAATGTTAATCATGATCATGTCCATGGTATAGTAAGAGACATAATGTTGCGCATCAAAATGTTTGTATATAAAAGTTATATGTAGTCCAATGCGAGTCAACTTCTTATCATTCGGATTCAGAGGTACATGTAACGCAAAAATTCTTCCATGCCGTGGTAAACTTTGCAGGATAATATGAATCAACAAATTCAAATTGTTTAATTCACACCTAAGTGTAGTAAGTACCGTCTTCGTACACCATATATAATTGGTTTGTACAATACACATGTACGAAGCCTCACATGCGTGAATAAAGTCACTTAATAAACAACAAATTACTTCATTTTGCAAATTTTACTTTTAGATGGAATTTTGTGAAATACATTAAAATTGTTTTATTTCTATTTTTTTCTGGAATATAATGATCTCGCGGACATAAGACGCCGCAAGCCATTCATATCACTTCTATTCTCGAGCTTAAGACGCAGCGAAGAAAAGACCCTTTATTATACGCCCGTCATTTGACGGGACGTATTATGATATGGCGAAGTCCGTCCGTCTGTCCGTCCGCTTACGGAACGCAATTAATTGAATATGTGTCAACAGATTTTTATGATATTTGTACATTGTGATCAGACTATGGAGAGGAAGCCGCCTTTCGATTTTTAGGTTCATCCAATTTGTCGTTACGGAGTTATGGGACTTAAAATTTTAACATACTGTGAAAATATACTAAAATAGTTAAAAATTCTTTAAAAATCTATTTTGGTCGAAATGTTTTGTATACTTCAAGTAGAAAGGATGTTCTTTGACATATGTAACGGGTTTTAATTTTTTGACGCATAACTGGGAAATTATGTGTATTTGGGGGGAGGGGGATTACATGCACATACATGTTAAGCTAAGGGCAAAATATAGGTGCATGGAACGCAATAAATTGAATATGCATCAACAGATTTTCATGATATTTGTTCATTGTGTTCAGACTTTGAAGAGGAAGCTGCCTTTCGATTTTAATGTACACCGATTTGTCCTTATGGAGTTATGGGACTTAGATATTTTGATGTTGTGAAAAAATCCCAACAGGCGTATCTTGCTGCGTGAGCATATGCTTTATAGTACTTGGGACCCATAAAACTCTGCTTACCCATTGGTCAAATTTCATTGGGTCCAAAGGACCCATTTAGATCAAATTGTAGATTAATCTCTGGCGAGTTGATAATTTGATTGGTTCATGTGACAAGGGGAATTACTAGACAACAAATCACAGCTAGCTACTGTCCTGTTCACTAAATCCAGAGCACCCTGTTTTGGCGATTTATTCTGTCATCTGAAGAATTTTGCTATAGATGATAGTTTTCGAGAATTTACCTCCTTTAGTCGTAACTGGAAATAATCCTCAACTTACCTTTTCAACTGCCTTCAAGCCGCAATATAAAAAATAAAATGTCTACGGGAAACTCCCATGTTAATTTCAAGCCGCCGCCATATTGTTCTCCGTGTCAACAATGGTAAACAGTGACGTCAAAGCTCCCGACGTCACGCATTTTCAGCGATTTTACTATAGAAAATCCCCGTAGACTTTTTATTTTCCGTCCTATTTCTAACATAATTGACGTACAGCCAAAACAATGGTATTTTCTGTAAAATTGATATCTTTTTGGAAGATGACAGTATCATATTTTAGAGAAAACCGGGAAAACAGGGTGCTCTGGATTTAGTGAACAGGACAGTAGTTGTTATTTCTATTCAAATATTGTTCTGCACAAACTTAATTTAATAGCACGTGAAGGGGCAGAGCTTAGCGAACTGGAAGTACACCAGGCGAGTATTATAGTACATATTGGGAGAAAACCTCAAGCCATGTTAGAATTCTATATAGATTTGACAAAGTGACAAATAATATTTTACCAGGAACGGACAAACAATATCAAAAATCGATTGATTATCATGACTCGTATATGTTTACAACATCAACAGTATTTTTTTGAAACCAATTTAAGTCCGCGATAGATAATATTTTGAATGTCCGGTAACTGTAGAGCTACTAATTAAAATTAAACTGTGTAAACGTTCAAATAATGAATTAAAAATCAGCATGTTTTATTGCTAACTTGCAGTCACAAATGTACAAGTACATGTGCTTTAACGTTACCCAGATACATTACATATTTTTGACCTATTTTAAGAGGAGTTATGCCCCTTGGTGACTTGCAAAATTCAGTTTGTTTTTTTTTCTTTCAGTTTAACGGACTTTTTTCTGCACCAAATAGATATATTCAGTTGAAATTTGATTCACAGCTTAGTCTTGGATAGTTACAGTGCAAGTTCAACTTTCCCCACGCTTAACCTATTTTTCGAGAAGTTATGCCTCTTGATGACTTGCAAAATTCATTTCTTGTCAGTTTGCCAGATTTTTCTGCAACAAACAGAGATTTTCAAGTGAAATTTGATACACAGCTTGGATAGTTACAGAGCAAGTTCAACTTTGGTTACTCTTGACCTATTTTCCAAGGAGTTATGCCCCTTGATGACTTGCAAAATTCATGACTTGCTAATTTCAGTTTTCCTTACTTTTGTTCTGCAACAAATAAGATATTCAGGTGAAATTTGTACGTACCTGTACCTTTGTCTTGGATAGTTACAGAGTAAGTTTGACTTGGGGTCCCGCATTACCTTTTTTTAAGGAGTTATGCTCCTTAAACCAAAAAAAAACAAACAAACAAACAAACACAAAAAAACCAAAATAAATAAGTTTTCCAGATATCTTTCTGCAACAAATAGCTTGGCCTTGGAAAGTTACAGAGCAAGTTTGACTCAAATTATTCATGTTTGATTGAAGAGTTTTTAGAAGGCAGAGTTGTAGGACATAAATTTATGCTGCGGGTAGGGAACTTAAATCGCTCAGCGATCATAACATTTTTGAATATGCCTGATATTAATTTATAGACTGCAGTGATCATGGTGATCAGAATGTAGAGAGGATGCTGCCTTTCTATTTTCATGTTCACCTAATATGGTGTTACAGAGATATGGCTCTTAAATTTGTTTGGGCTGTGAAAATCATTTCTGACAGGCATAATTTACTGTGTTAGCATAGGCTTCATTCGAAATGATGGAGACATTTATTGGTTCATAAGGCATGTGTCATATACCTGTGCTTCATATGACTTAATGATATGTGCACACGTTTAAAATCAATGAGTCGGTATTGACCTATACATCAAGTATTCCCTTCTGAGTTGACTTTCTGAATTCGTCCCTTCTTTTATCATATACATATTTTTTCTATTTTCAGTATACTTGGAAACTGAATGACATTTGATGCACTTCCACTCACAATTTCCAAATGTGACTCAACAGATGCAACCTGTTGTCGAATTTTTCTTTCATGTCAAGTGAAATAATGAAGGGCAACATTTGTCCGATTGATGAAAATTCTCAAAATCAGCATTTGTTACCAATTTGATATGATAGATAATTTCATCAAATTTAATGTGACTGTGCTGCTAAATGAAGGTAAGTGAAGTTCAAGGCAAGGCCATAACAAATTATACATGTTGTTCATGTTGTCTGATTTCCTTCACTATTCTTGGCTACGTGGAAAACAAAACATTCTTAACAGGTATATCATTATCTGAACATATTCACTCAGAATCGGTTTGAAATTCATTTCACTTCATTGCACATTGATTTAAATGTGACAGTTTTGAAAAACGAAATCTGCTTTACGACTAAGTATTATGACACGCCAATATTTAGACATAAATATCACAGTATCTGGATGTTTTTATCTCTGTCCACCTCCTCTTCTGTGTGCCACAAATGATAACATACATGTACTAACCAAACACCTAGCCCTATAGAAATTTCTTCAATTTACCATGTTCATTGACTGTATGATGACCAGATAGAAAACCTTTCACTTATGGACATGATGGAGGAGCATGAAGTCACCATACTGTCTGTCTGTCTGTCTAAGCTCATATCTTCTGAACCCTATACATCAGAATTTGTTCATATTTGATATTAATGTTCATTAGGATAGATCCTCTTGGGCAAAGGTACTTAAGGTCAATTATCAAAGGTCAAGGTTATTACAGGCTAGAAAAGTATATTTTTTGTGAAAGTATATTTCTTGTGCAATAAAAACTTTTAAATTCATTAAAAATCAGTGTGTTGTCCAAATGATCTGAAATTTTGAATAATGATAGAAAAATGTATACTAGAAATCTCTTTTGAGATTTTTCATTGAGTTGATGAGAAAATTTGTGCCAAAGGGGGAGGAGATGGTTGTTACACATATCTTCAGGTGAATGTATATATATAGGCTGCTTACGAGTATTTCATCATGTATCCCACAATTTTTTATTGGGAAAGGTCACAGATTAGATTTTGCTTGACTCTGACCTCATATTCCATGATGCCGGTGCATTACTTTGAAAATACTGAAATAACATACATGTATTACCTATGTAGTATATATGTACTAATATTACATGTACCGCAAGTTAATCGGTTCCATAATTAATAATATGGTGATTTGAGATAGAAAAGTTTAAACCATGATCACCATGGATCATACGATGGAAAAGTATAAACCACTAAAATGGAATATAGGCATTTTAGGGGATGTCATTGTTTCCAGGTTTCAGATACTTTTTGGCTAGATTTTTTAAAATCACCATATTATTATTATGGAACCGATTAGCTTGTAATAATTAACCATAATAATAATAATAATAATACTACGTTTTTAGGCCCGCTTATGTATCGGACAAATAATAACGATTTAGCATGATTATATAGTAAAAAGGAATTAATCGAAATCGGGACCCGATTCCGATTATTAACATGCACATAAGCGACCCTAACCTGTTTTGATAACCCCTTATTACAGCTAGTATGAATATAGCTTGTGCAGAAAATAATTATTTTCCATCTTTAAAAAATTAGTAGCATTTGATTATAAGCACTGAAACTTTGATTTAGCATGTTGAAATCTAGAAATTCATTTTCGACTATGTAGAGGAAATTCGCGGACCCAAGCGAGCCAGGCGAGCTAAATCTCCAAGGAAAACAAGATGGACGCCGAGGCTGCATTTTCCGCGCGACTCTGAAAATGGAGCTGAATATAACCTTCTATATGCTGATTTAATTCATTTCAATTAGGTAAGCTACTTAAAGGGAAGTTATTTATTTGATTTCATTGGAGCTTAACAGAAATTGTAAGCCGAGGGAGACGGTGCAAGACATACCGGGTCAAACTCAATGATCGTCTGCAGGCTGACAGGTGTTAGGTGCGAGTAAAAGTTTTCACAGTTATCGCAAAAACTCACCAGCCCAACTGCCCTGGCTACCAAAAATTTCCTCTGGCTACTAATATTTTTGCTCAGGGGCCCCCAACTGCACATACAACTGTACATACAATTTTTGATGGGAAACACTTGCGAGGCCCAAAGGGCCGAGTTGGGAGTTTTGTAGAAAACACGAGACTACCCCCACCTGGGATCGAACTCGCAATGTTTTGATGTTAAGTCGGACGCTCTACTGAATGAGCCAAAGAGATGTCCCATTGGCCCAGTCTAGTACACTAGCGCCAGTTTACTACACTAACTCTCCCCTTTCAATTTTGGGCCTCCCTACTCCTCCTCCACAACTCTCCTACCCACCATCTCTCCATGAGATTTATGTTGGGCGCCATAGCAGGGATTTCAATAGGAATTATTTGAAGCGGTGAATTTGAAATTTGAAGCATATCAATTTGGGCGAGTGCCGAATGCACAAGTTTACTAGGGGGTCCGGGGCATGCTCCCCCGGAAAATGTTTAAAAATTTGATGCAAAATGGTGCATTCTGAGGGTATCTGGGGATGAAATTTCACCTAGGGAAAGTGTGTAAATTTCATGTAAAATCCCGTTGAAAAACAAATGTGTCAAGTTTTAATACTGTAACACATAACATTTTAACAATTGCTTATGATATTTTAAAAACGCTTGATTTGTATATTTCTGGGTACCAGAGAGCCACTCATGTCTCATTGAAAGGAATCCAAATTTGGGTTTTGCGATGTATTTTGCTTGATTCCATTTTAGCTGTAAATAAAGTCCTCGCTAATTTTGAACTTGGAATCAGTCGTAACTGAATTCAACATTGTAGCGATAATGGTTCAATCGTTAAGATATTTCGAAAAAAAACATGTGTACAATAGAGCTGCAACGAGTCAGGAACTTCTCGATTCGGTTCGATTTTGATTTTTATGTCTCGATTCGGTTTTTTTCGGTTCGAGTTTTTTTGCAATATAATTTTCCAAGGATATTTAATTTTTTTTTCCTTTTATTTGAAAAATTTAATTTCAATCTAAAACAAATCCATGTGCATCACTATATACCCCCACCATTTTATGGCAGGGGTATAAAAATGCATAAAATACCCAGTTCATGTGAAAGCACTGTATGATATTTGTTTATGTATCATGTGGAAATATTATTCAAGCCAACCTCCCCCCCCCCCCCCCTTCCACAGAACGGCCTTCTGGGGATAAAAATTCAATACTGTGTACAAAATTTATATGATAACTAGCCAGTTTGCACAAAGAAGTGCATAGGTAGAATACTTTAAAAGAGGCAATTTTCAATTTCGGGTAGCACTAGCGCGCTCGTTGAAATGCGGTAAAAGTCGCCGTTTCAAAATTCCTCTGACCCTGTATTTTCTTACGAATTGCTAGGTAAAATGCACTTCATTTAGGTTAACATTTTATTCTAAATCATCACCTTAAATTATTTTTATTGGGAATCCTGCGATTTGTGCGAATAGTGAATACTTTAAAGTTGAAATTAGAACGTTTTTCTGCATTATTTAGACTATTCGACTCGAATCGTTTCTGACCACTACGACTCGCGATTCGAGTCAGAGCTAAGAATCGCGATTCTCGGTGCACCGCGGTGAATCGTTGCAGCTCTAGTGTACAATTGACCCTTCCGAATGTGGGAAAATTTTGAGAAATTCCATGACGTCACTGTGACTGGACAAGCTCAGTCTCCAAGAATTACAAGACATCCATCTGACGTTTTCACAATTTATTTACTCCATGATTATTTTTCCCTAAAGACGAATGTAAATATCATAAACACATTGCACAATTCATTTAATTATTCAATGTAATGATATAATGTTTATTTTACGAAATAGTGAATATTAAAATAATTATGATGACGATATGACTGACTGACGGAGATACATAAATCTTCGACGGATTTATAAACGTTACGTAAAAATATAAGACAGACAAAATTACGAATAGATGGTAAAATGAAATTACTGATTTACATGAAACTTCGAGCTGACTTTCATTAATGTAAGGTTACTAGAGCTTTATATTTTAACGCTCAAATAATACTCATGATATATACAATAATACAGATAACATACTGATTTTAATGGAATCGGGAATTTCACAAAATTCCTCAGTCAAATAATGCTGGACTGACCCTTTATGAATCGAACCTATTAAACGTAAAAATGTATCTTTTACTATTTTATTCTTAAACTGATTAACTTAATTTACAAAAGATAAATTCATTAAAAAAAAACATTGTTTAGATTTGAGGATCACTGACGAGGGCTAAGTACCCAAAACGTGCATGTCTGCATGGTCCATGTTGCCAATTTATCTGCTCTTAAATGATGCTATTCAATATGAAGACGTTTACATTCTTATCATTCGGATTCAGAGATACATGTAACGCAAAAATTCTTCCATGCCGTGGTAAACTTTGCAGGATAATATGAATCAACAAATTAAAATTGTTTAATTCACACCTAAGCATAGAAAGTACCGTCTTCGTACACCATATATAATTTGTTTGTACTGTACAGTACATGTACGAAGCCTCGCATGCATAAATAAAGCAACTACATAAACAACAAATTACTTAATTTGGCAAATTTTACTTTTAGATGGAATTTTGTGAGATACATGTTTTATTTCTATTTTTTTATACGCCCGTCATTTGACGGGACGTAATATGGTATGGCGAAGTCCGTCCGTTTGTCCGTCCGCCTATGGAACGCAATAACTTGAATATGCGTCAATGGATTTTTATGAAATTTATACATAGTGATCAGACTGTGGAGAGGAAGCCGCCTTTCGCTTTTCAGGTTCATCCGATTTGTCGTTACAGAGTTATGGGACTTAGATTTTTAAAATACAGTGAAAATATACTAAAATATTTAAAAATTATTTAAAAATCTATTTGTGGTCGAAATGTTTTGAAATTTGGTATACCTCAAGTAGAAAGGATGTTCTTTGACATATGTAACGGGTTTTTAATTTTTTTGTTGCATAACCGAGATATTGTGTGTAATAGGAAGGGGGGGGGGGGTTATATGCACATACATTTTAAGCTAAGGGCAAAATATAGGCGCATGGAACGCGATAACTTGGAATATGCGTCAACGGATTTTCATGATATTCATACATTTTGATTGGACTGTGGAGAGGAAGATGCCTTTCGATTTTCAGGTTCATTCGATATGTCGTTACAGAGTTATGGGACTTAGATATTTTAAAATACAGTGAAAATATACTAAAATAGTTAAAAATTATTTAAAAATCTATTTCTGGTTGAAATGTTTTGAAATTTTGTATACTTCAAGTAGAAAGGATGTTCTCTCACATATATAACGGGTTCTTGAATTTTTTGTCACATAATCCAGAAATTATGTGTAATGGGTGGGGGGGGGGTTATATGCACATACATGTTAAGCTAAGGGCAAAATATAGGTGCATGGAACGCAATAACTTGAATATGTGTCAACAGATTTTCATGATATTTGTACATTTTGATCAGACTTTGAAGAGGAAGCCGCCTTTCGATTTTAAGCTAGGTTCATCCAATTTGTCCTTATGGAGTTATGGGACTTAGATATTTTGGTGTTGTGAAAAAAATCCCAACGGGCGTATCTTGCTGCGTGAGCGTAGGCTTTATTCTGGAATATAATGATCTCGCGGACATAAAACGCTGCAAGCCATTCATATCACTTCTATTCTCGAGTTTAAGACGTCATTTGACGAGACGTATTATGGTATGGTAAAGTCTGTCCGTCTGTCCGTCCGCTTAAGGAATGCAATTAATTGAATTTGCGTCAACAGATTTTTTATATGATATTTGTACATTGTGATCAGACTATGGAGAGGAAGCTGCCTTTTTATTTTAGGTTCATCCAATTTGTCGTTACGTTATGGGACTTAGAATTTTAACATACTGTGAAAATATACTAAAATAGTTAAAAATTCTTCAAAATTCTATTTGGTTGAAATGTTTTGAAATTTTGTATTCTTCATGATCAAGTAGAAAGGATGTTCTTTGACATATGTAACGGGTTTTTATACGCCCGTCATTTGACGAGTCGTATTATGGTATGGCGAAGTCCGTCTGTCCGTCCGTCCGTCCGTCCGCCTATGGAACTCAATAACTTGAATATGCGTCACCGGATTTTCACGAAATTCATACATTATGATTGGACTATGGAGAGAGAGCCGCCTTTCGATTTTCAGGTTCATCTGATTTGTCATTACAGAGTTATGGGACTTAGATTTTTAAAATACAGTGAAAATATACTAAAATAGTTAAAAATTCTTTAAAAATCTATTTCTGGTCGAAATGTTTTGAAATTTTGTATACTTCAAGTAGAAATGATGTTCTTTGACATATGTTTCGGGTTTTTAATTTTTTTGTCGCATAACCGGGAAATTATGTGTAATGGGGGGGGGGGGGGGGGGTTATATGCACATACATGTTAAGCTAAGGACAAAATATAGGTGCATGGAACAGATTTTCATGATATTTGTACATTGTGATCAGACTTTGAAGAGGAAGCCGCCTTTCGATTTTAATGTACACTGATTTGTCCTTATGGAGTTATGGGACTTAGATATTTTGGTGTTGTGAAAAAAATCCCAACAGGCGTATCTTGCTGCGTGAGCATAGGCTTTATAGTACTTGGGACCAATAAATTCTGTTGACCCATTGGTCAAATTTCATTGGGTCCAAAGGACCCATTTAGATCAAATTGTAGATTAATCTCTGGTGAGTTGATAATTTGATTGGTTCATGTGACAAGGGGAATTACTAGACAACAAATCACAGCTTGCTAGTTGTTATTTCTGTTCAAATATTGTTCTGCACAAACTTTATGGCACGTGAAGGGACAGAGCTTAGCGAACTGTTAGTACACCAGGCCTAAAATAGAATTAAGTTTGTTTGCCGTTAACCGACCGACCCACGTAAAATTTATGCTGCTGGTAGGGGACTTAAATCGCTCAGGGATCATAATATTTTTGAATATGCCTGATATTAATTTATACACTGCAGCGATCAGAATGTAGAGAGGATGCTGCCTTTCTATTTTCAAGTTCACCTAATATTGTGTTACAGAGATATGGCTCTTAAATTTGTTTGGTTTAATTGTTAAAATCAATTCTGACAGGCATAATTTACTGTGTTAGCATAGGCTTTATTCGAAATGATGGAGACATTTATTGGTTCATAAGGCATGTGTCATATACCTGTGCTTCATATGACTTTATAATATGTGCACACTTTTAAAATCAATGAATTGGTATTAACCTATACATCAAGTATTCCCTTCTGAGTTGACTTTCTGAATTCATCCCTTCTTTTATCATATACATATTTTTTTCTATTTTCAGTAAACTTGGAAACTGAATGACATTTGATGCACTTCCACTCACAATTTCCAAATGTGACTCAATAGATGTAACCTGTTGTCAAATTTTTCTTTCATGTCAAGTGAAATAATGAAGGGCAACATTTGTCTGATTGATGAAAATTCTCAAAATCAGCATTTGTTACCTATTTGATATGATAGATAATTTCATCAAATTTAATGTGACTGTGCTGCTAAATGAAGGTAAGTGAAGTTCAAGGCCAGGCCATAACAAATTATACAATCATGTTGTTCATGTTGTCTGATTTCCTTCACAATTCTTGGCTAAGTGGAAAACAAAACATTCTTAACAGGTATTCCATTATCTGTACATATTCACTCAGAATCGGTTTGAAATTCATTTCAATTCATTGCACATTGATTTAAAGGTGACAGTTTTGAAAAACGAAATCTGATTTATCACTAAGTATTATGACACACCAATATTTAGACATAAATATCACAGTATCTGGATGTTTTTTGCATGGGTGTTTTGGGGTTTTGCTGTGGGTGCTGCAACCTAGTGTTGTTGGAGATCCCCTCCTTTCCTTTGTATCTCTGTCCACCTCCTCTTCTGTGTGCCACAGCTGATAAGATACTGACCAAACACATAGTCCTATAGAAATTTCTTCAATTTACCATGTTTATTGACTGTATGATGACCAGATAGAAAACCTTTCACATATGGACATGATGGAGTAGCATAAAGTCACCATACTGTCTGTCTGTCTAAGCTCAAATCTTCTAAACCCTACATCAGAATTTGTTCATATTTAATATTAATGTTCATTAGGATAGATCATCTGGGGCAAAGGTAGTTGAGGTCAATTATCAAAGGTCAAGGTTATTACAGGCTAAAAAGTATATTTTTTGTGAAAGTATATTTCTTGTGCAATAAAAACTTTTAAATTCATATAAAATCAGTGTGAATTTGTCCAAATGATCTGAAATTTTGAGTAATGATAGAAAATGTATACTAGAAATCTCTTTTGAGATTTTTCATTGAGTTGATGAGAAATTTTGTTCCAAAGGGGGAGGGGATGGTTGTTACACATATCTCCAGGTGAATGTACAAATGTATATATATAGGCTACTTATGAGTATTTCATCATGTATCCCACAATTGTTTATTGGGAAAGGTCACAGATTAGATTTTGCTTGACTGACCTTATATTCCATTTGGATGATGCCAGTGCATTACTTTGAAAATACTGAAATAACATACAAGTATTACCTATGTAGTATATATGTACTAATATTACATGTACCGCAAGTTAATTGGTTCCATAATTAATAATATGGTGATTTGAGATAGAAAAGTTTAAACCATGATCATCATGGATCATACGATGGAAAAGTATAAACCACTAAAATGGAATATAGGCATTTTAGGGGATGTCATTGTTTCCTGGTTTCAGATACTTTTTGGCTAGATTTTTTAAAATCACCATATTATTATTATGGAACCGATTAGCTTGTAATAATAATAATAATAATAATAATAATAATACTTTATTTATAGAGGGATAGCCCAATTAGCATATAGCTATTCTTCCTTGGGGCCCTCTCGCAGACATGTTTACACATTGACATCAATCAAGTAAATCATAAAACGACAAGACCAAATTATATAAAATAAAACTAAAACATTATAGAAGAGAGATCAGACTGAAATGAAGGAATATATATAAAATATACATGAATCATATAAATGTATTAATTACTCAATTTGTAACTGATAGACGTTGTGAGATGATGTTGTCATACAAGGCGTGTTTGAATTTTATTAAACTTGTCTCCGTTTTAAGTGAACATGGTAATTTATTCCACAACATAACCCCCGAGTACTGTAAAGACTTTTCATATGTTTTAGTGTTATGTTTAGGTAAGATCAGATCATTATTGGTGATTGAACGAAGGCTATAAATATCAGAAGATTGGAATTTGAATAAATCCGAAATGTAAGCTGGGGTGATTTTATAGATTGCCTTGAAGATTACTATTATCTTATTAAAGTCAATCATTTCAAAGACAGTAAGCCATCCAAGCTCTTGAATTAATGGCATTGAGGGGTGGTCATAAGCTTTGTTCAGAATAATCCTAGCTGCTCGTTTTTGGAGTTTGAGAATTCGTTCTAATTGCCCTTTTGATGCGGAGCCCCAGATTGTCAGGCAATAATCTATCACAGGAAGAATATATGAATTGTAGTAAATTTTTCGAGTATTTATCGGCAGATACGCTTTAATTTTCGAAAGTAGATTAATTTTGCTAGATAGGTTGCGACAAACATAGTTTACATGGGCTGAATAATTGAGAGATTTGTCAATGTGAACACCAAGTAATTTTTCTTCATTCTTAACTTCTAATGTTTGGTTTGTAATCTGGAGTTCGAGATTGTTTTCTAGATGACTAAACTTTTGAGCTGACCCTATTAACATACACTTAGATTTATCTGCATTTATCACCATTTTATTCTCCGAGCACCAATCTATTACCCTGTCAATATCTCCTTGTAAGTTATCATTTATTGTATTCACATCTTTATTTGAATTATGCAGAGTCGTGTCGTCAGCAAATATATCAACATAAGAGTTTTCAATATAAAGAGGCAAATCATTAATGAAAATTATGAATAGTAGGGGACCAAGTACTGACCCCTGTGGAACACCGGCTTTAATGGGTAAGGGATCGGAAATGTTGTCATTGATAGAAACGCGCTGATATCGACAACTCAGATAAGATTCCATAAGTTTTAATGCAAGAGGATCGAATTTATAAATCTCTAATTTTTTAAGAAGAACTTTGTGATCTACCAAGTCGAACGCTTTTGAAAAATCAAGAAATACGGTACCAGTAAAATTTCCGCTATCCATTTCGCTAAGCCATTGTTCTGATAATTTCGTAAGAGTTGTCATACACGAATGTCTAGGCCTAAATCCAGATTGTTCATTCTGTAAAAGGTCAAAATCGTTTAAATAATTCCTTATCTGATTCGCTATGTGTCTTTCATAAATTTTTGATAGAGTAGGTAATATGGAAATCGGGCGGTAATTAGAGGTTTAGCCGTTAAGACGTATCGCATCAGAATGAGTATAAGCTCACGTATCTGTGTGTAAAAATCAAACGAAAATGGAGCGAAATTTCCGGACAATAAATTGTAAAGGATGCTGAGGAACTTTAATCTTTAAAAGAAATATACATAATCGTAACTACATGTACATTTGTATATGTAAAATTAATCATTATTATCAAAGAGCTTGAAGTCTGTTCAAGTTTAATACATTTGTAATCGGAATGGTCAATATGTAAGTAAAACCCCGACAGTTTCAGTTTACAAACTACAAACAATTCTCTCTCTCACCATACATATTTTCTCGAATTTTTCGTATGGGAAGGGGTTTACTTGCAAAAGAAAAACAAGGAAAAGAAGGTTCTGGGGACTGCCTAGACCTTCAGCGGTCGCAAGGTAAAACCATGATAGGCGGTTGGGGGGGGGGGGGGGGTATATGACCGTACATACTCTTAAATCTATGCCCATAGAGAAATTTGAATATCAAACTAACAAACAGTAATATGATTATTTTCTTAATTTGGTTTGAAAAAGCAGTGGTCGGGTATATATGTATATATATATATATATATTTAGATATTTAGGAAACTTACTTCTTACTTACCATCGAGGAGGGGGGGGGGTCACTCGTGTAGTTGACGGCGCACATCCCAATAAATTGGGTTTTTTTTTTTAACTTTTAAATGAACTCTGCTTCATTAAAAGAACTGATGTTGTAAATATAAACATGAAATAAGACTTCAAGCCTATCTATCATAAATTAGATTCAATTTTTCATTGTCACTCTAAAACTTTAAAGTCGTTTATTATCGGCCTGTTTCTCTTTCCTCAGTCAAGTTATAAACTGTATATTAACAAACGAACGCAATAATGACAAAATGAATGCAACATATATTTCTTTTCCATATTGAAAACGATACGTACATGTATATGATACGTATATGTCCACTAGATACGGCGCGGGAAAATACTCGTGCAAAGTGTGACATATATATATATGATGGTTAGACGACATGTTAACAGAGCGTAACCATCCATGCGAGTGTTCGATTAACAAAAGATTACTGAAGCGCATCACAGTATTATCTCCTGATTCGTAGTCAATCAAAACAGTCTGTGATCGACAAATTTTATTTAAAAAAAAAAAGAGAGGACGATCTCTATACACAAGAACGAAAATCAAAATTTATCTATTATTTGACAATAAATCTATCAATCTGATATTTTTGAGGAAGGCTTGAATTTACCTTATATATAATTTTGCTCTAAATACTGATGAAAAAATGCCAACAGTCTGACAGATCTATATCGTTTTTTACTGAATTCCATTAAACATGCATTTCTGACTCCACAGAATTTTTATTTCCTTATATTCAGTAAAAACATTTGATTTTGAAGAAGCAGGAAAGAAGATTACAGGCAGGAAGTTTGCAAAAAAAAAAAGGAGAAAAAAAGTTTCGGCGCTAATAAGAGTAACGAAAATAAGTCCGAACCAGAATATAAGAATATAAACAGCTCCGGTCAAAATGATAAGAAAATAATAAAAACAAAACAAACAAACAGCAACCCACCCCCCCCCCCCCCCCCCAAAAAAAAACCCCAAAAAACAAAACAAAAAACCCAAAAACAAACTAACAAAACAAACCGGCTTTAAAATGATTTAACATTTCAGGCTAGTAAAAATGAAGTTTCATTGGGGTACGAACACTTTTGATTCGGGAGGGGTAGGGATGGTTTATTTACGGTGTTCCTGAAAATAGATTATTGTTACAAAATTTTATAATGCAAAATTTTTCGTTTCATGTGAAAGTTTACATTCTCATCTCTAAAAATTTAAATTTTCAGGCGAATTACGAAACGTAATTTTTAATTTGGGGTGCGCAGCCCTAATTCATTCCACTAGCGCCACCTGCAATGTATTGCGTTTTCACAACAGAGGTGTAATTTTACAAATTCGGCAATGTTTTGGTCGTTACAGCATATTTTCAAATAAAACTTTTTATAGCTCCTTTTTTCCCCAATATAATTTGTGTATGCAAAAACATCCACATCGTTTTCGCAAAATTGGGAGGGGGGGGGGGGGGGGGTTCGAGAAAAAAAAAAATTTGCTCTGAATCTTGATGAAAAAAATTAATTTGGTAAGTTAGAAAAAAGTAATCTTGCTCTTACATGTAATCTGAATTTGAAGAATTACAATAAAATTTTGCTTAAAATACTCGCCGCAGTTTTCAATTACGTATACAAAAAAATTCGGCTCTATCAAAAACATATTTCTGTGATGGTGAAGTTCATATTTGAAAATATCAAAAGAATGCACATTAATGAAAAAAGGGCTTCTTTAGAGGCTTAAATATATTATCAATACAATATATTACTATTGATAGATGCATGTAGCATGATTTTATATACAAGCTTTGAAGGAGAACTCCATTTTTTTCACCAATTTACAATTCTAGATTTGAAAATTTGCCTAGAAGACCATCCATTCAGACCCACTTTCTTGTACCTTATAATAATACATTTTGTTTAATGAGGATTATATTGTATATTCTTTTATTTGGAATTGAATCAAATTTTTGCATAAAAACCAATTAATACTTTAGAGTTTTAAGTAAGAAATTAAGAATTTCTATTGAAAAAAAAAAAACACAAACAATCTTAATATAATATTGAAAATTACTATAAATGTTAGAAAATATTTTCTTGCTCCTACTTTGCAAGAAAAAAATACTTTTGCTCTAGTCCTGGGCGAAAAAAATAATCTTGCTCCGACCAAAAAACCCAAGCCCCCCCCCCCCCCCCCCGCCATAATATCAAATGGACCGTGCCTTACACCGAACCATATGGTTTCCATTTAAATTCAGCTCAAATGCCTTCAAATTGCGTCACATGTTTTTTTTTTTATTTTATCGGGGGAACCCTCTAACTCCCTTCAATGGGAGGGGGTAACATCTTTCTATAACCCCCACTTGGCCTTTCTGATCTCGCAAGTCATCTATCATAAAGTGTCCGTGCCTCCGGACAGTTAAAATCTTTCTTTAAACATGCCCTCCAAAAATATTATGGCTCTGCCTCTGAGTACCCCGTGAATTACATAAAATACTATTGAAATAGGAAATATTTGTCTTAATTCGATGAAAAATAATTAAAACTGCAGCAAAATCGGGCATATTGGTAGAGAAAAAATGCTAAATTTGAATGTTTTGTAGGTGGCGCTATGGGAAATAATTTAAAGTTTCATGCATCTCGCTGATAATGAAGAAACTTACACAAAAAGTTGTCACGTTATCTGTCAGGGGTTTCTTTTAACACATCGAACACTCCCATATTTTACACAGTGACACATGTGAATAGGCTTCACGCTCTGTGGTCATATCAATTAACTTTATAAAGAGTTCTATTATTTATCTCTTTCATATAAAAATATTTTGGAGTGCGGTGTGGTTTGTTACATATCATATGTGGGGTTAATATCAACATTCTTCACTATTTTATTGTCCGGAAATGTCGCTCCATTGTTGTTTGATTTTTACACACAGATACGTAAGTGTATACTCATTTGGATGCGATACGTCTTAACGGCTAAACCTCTATTACCAGGGTGCGTTTTGTCTCCTTTTTTATAAATTGGTGTCACTCTCGCTAATTTAAATTCATCCGGAAAAACACCCTTATGGATACGACATGTTTATTAATTTTGCAACAGGTAATGCTAATATTTGGGCATTAATAACTTCAGAATCCGTGGTCCTAATCAGTCAAGGCCAGGCGATTTGTTTGCGTTTAAAGTCCTTAATAAATTAAAAACTTCATCTTCCGTGATATACAAAATTCTGAACTCTGTTTCAAATCCAAGTTTTTGATTTACATGAGCAGACAGTTTTTCGTAAGAAAAGGTTTTCCAATCAGTTTCTGCTTTGATATTAGAGAGGACATCAGAAAAGAAACTATTTAGCACGTTGACTATATCATTAGGGTCTTCATATTTTAAATCATCTATCGATAACACATTAATTACTTCGTTAATGTTTTCATTTTTAACTTCTTTGATAGATTGCCATATATCTTTGCAACTTAAATTTTCCTCAATCGAAGCTTTATAGAAATTTATCTTTGATTCTTTAATTAGCATTGTGACTTTGTTTCGCCATATACGAAAATTTTGAAAATCTTTATTTTTATGAAACCGATCTCGCATATGCCTTGCTTCTTTAATCTCAGATGTAAGCCACCTTGGGTTATGGCACGATTTTACTCTTTTATTTTTTACAGGTGCATGAGTATCTAATACTGTGAAAATTTGATCATAAAATAATTGTAATGCATGGTTTATATCATCGGTTTGAAGCAAAGTATCGAAATTAATTACCGCCAATTCATCAAGAAATTGAACCTCATTAAATTTCTTATAGTCACGATATGATATAAGAGTATGTATATTCCGGTTCTCTGTACATGCATGGTTATGTTTATTGCTTCTCGTAAAACAAATTGGATAATGATCCGACATCGCTACTAGGGGCACGTTGATTTCAAATATCTTATCAGGTCTATTTGTATATACGTGATCAATTAACGTGCTAGATCTATCTGTGACACGGGTGGAAGAAGTGACCATTTGCGTAAAATCAAATAGCTCGAGGGCGTTTGACCAATATTGCGGGGGGTCCTTTGTTAGGTCAACATTGAAATCACCCATAAGTATAATTTCCTCGTTAAGACCGGAAGCAATATTAATCTCATACACAAACTTGTCAATCCACTCTGTAGGTGCCGATGGGGGCGATATGCAGTGCAGAGTAGAATCGGCTTACTATGCGGGATATTAACCTCGATCCATAATGGTCTCTATACCCCCTATCTCTAAATCTAATCTACGTTTATAGTTATTTACATTTGATATGTACATTAATAGACCTCCTCCTTTCCTTCCGATACGATCTTTTCTTTCAAAAGTGAAATTTTCAATATTAAGAAGTTCATTCGGAAAGTTTTCATTCAAGAATGTTTCGCAAATTCCTAGTATATTAACTGATTGTCTTTCGTGTAGTAAAAGTCGTACTTCCTCTATTTTAGGAGGTAAATGACAAATGTTAATATTAGGGCTGGGACGATACGGGTCTCGAGCGTATCGATAAGTATCACGATATAGTGCCTAAGATACGATATGTATCACGATATTTCTGATACAGAGGCTTAGATTAGCTACAAGTCAAGCTACAAGAACAAATTTGTACCCTATGCAGTTATGTTTTCACCTTAACATGTATTTATACTCTTTTTTGTATGTTCATTTTCTCAGTAACTGCATCAACAAGACAAGCCATGAATTGGTAAATAAGAGGGCCTCGTGCTCTCAGTTTGAAAATGAGGAAAAGTTCCTGAATTTATGTATCCTCCCCCCCCCCCCCCCACCTCCTTTTTTCAATATATGGAATTACATTTTATATCTCTCTTTTTAGTTCCCCTTCCTATTTGAATAATTAAATCCTATCTGAATTTTCATTTCTCATGAGGAAATCTTATTTAAACGTATATCAATCATAACACATGTTCCTTTCCATACAATATTGAAAGGATCACAACATAATTGTTCTTTAAATGTATTTGATTTTATTCGATGGATACATCCTCATTTTGATTTTTTATGACAAACGGTTTTTCGTCTCTGTACGTTTTATTTTATGTACATGTATAAACAAAATTTTGAGAGAGAGAGAGAGAGAGAGAGAGAGAGAGAGCATGTGCGTTAACCACATGGACGTAATCTACTAATCCTTTAAAGTTAAAGTTGCTGCTGACGTGAATAGAAAATATAATAGATATATAAAGATCGTAGTAGACAGACGGGGTTTTTTTCCTTCTTCAAAAGACTGTTTCCGACGTTCAATCGAGGGTTTTATATTAAAAATTTACAAAGTTAAGTAACTAGCATCAGAACTCTTTCTTTCAGATAAATATATGAAATCATCTTAAATGGAAGAGATTTAGGTCGAACGCCAGTATCTCAAAAAATCGATGATATATGAATGGATCATGCACGCATGAATAGCCACTGGACATAAGTTATTTCATGCCGTTTACACGTCGCTCTCACCCACTCTATGATCCAGACATCCGGTACTTTCTCTGGACAATAGTATCTTACAAAATTGTGAATATTAAGATCGCGTTAGATACGGTTTCTGATATCTTTACTTTCGCCGCTTTAAATTTTTTAAAGGAACATGAGTTTGAGTAGACAAATATCTGTAGGATTCATGCTAGCCGCGGAAACGGACAACGACACGGACCTACAAAATATCCAAGTGCCGTTGGCCGTTTCTGCGGCTAGATTCCCGCAAACCACAGGCTGGATATGCATATGCATTTCTAAAAAAATTAGACGCGCATACGCATATCAGGCGATCTTTCCGCCTGTACCGCAAACTATATGCATGTAAAATTGACAATTATACTGTAATGCATTGTGCGAATTGCACACTATCCAGAGCAAACATAGGAAGATTAGTCAAGAAAAACACCTTTACCCTTTTAAGTCAATAAGTCACACGTTTCAGTTAGCCCGAAGCTTTCAATCGACGAAGTTACCGAGCGTTTTCATGCCTTTGAATGGAGTAAAAAATGGGTCCGGATATCGCGATATAGCTCAAACGTATCGATACGCGTATCGTGGAACACCGTATCGCGATTTATCGATATATCGATGTATCGTCCCAGCCCTAGTTAATATTAGCTACCCTTAATCCACGTTTTATTAATCCAAAGTTGGAAGAGTTACTTGATTTGATTTTATTTTCATCACTTACGTATTTCTTGTCAGAATTTCTTTTATTCTTACATTTTTCTGTGCTTTTACGCGAGATTTTAGGAGATTTATCAGCATGCAAATTTTTGTTTGAATTGTGTGCTTTCAAAATAGAACACGAAGAAATAAATTCATCATTTTCACATGCACATTTAGAAACATTACAATTTTGACAAAGATTAGAAAGAACTGAAAATGAGTTTTGAGTGTTTATAGCTAAATGTCCGGCATCTCCTCCGTTGTCACTTTCCTAGTACGTATTGTACCGACAGAGCTTCGCTTTATGACCGAATTGACGACAGTTCCAACATTCAACTTGATCTCCATGTCGACATCGTCGAGATGTATGCCCTCTCTCTCCACAAAAGTCACATGTAGTATCGCGAGCTCGGTGGTCCCTGGACTTCAGTATAAGTACAAAACTGTCATACAGTTTAAGCAGTACGGCTGTTCCACGGTCCGACAAATGTTTACGATCCCACCAGTATAGATATGAATTCGGATCATACATGCGCTCATCACACGGTATAACATTAATATTATACTCCCAACATACATCCCGAATGATATCATTCACAACACTCACATCTACATCAGCTCTGCTAAAAACTGTAGAAAAGAATATTTCGGCATCTGCATTTGCCTCTTGAATATCGGTAATGATTGCGATCAGATCGTTCTCTATACTGTCGTAGTCTCTGTTGTTTGCGGCGTCATTTCCTCCAGCTTGAATTATGATTGTAGAGAAACTCTGTAGATCCTGTCTCTGTAGTGCTCGGCGTATCTGTGGAGGCTGGGCTCCTCTGTTTGTACTAACTCGGACATTACGCTTCAAACCCTTTAATTTGATTCTTTGTAGGACTGAACTCCCGATCAATAAAGTGCAACCTTGGGTGGTACCCAGCGACCTATTAGTTTCTGTATTCGTCATTTTATTACTTGTAATACATATATCTTAACATCGATTGTTCCATGTTATGGTCATTCATCGGTGTACCAAGTATCATATTCGATACCTCCCCCGTTCGAGAGATACGGCCGTTCAAAATTTCAGTTGTATAGCCGCGCCTCCTCATGAATATTAATGAGCAGGAGAGCTCCGAGGAGAACTATGTACCGATTTAGCAGGCTATTTTGATGATTATTCTAAACAAAGAGAGGGGAAATAGACATCGTATGTTTCTTTCACATGTCAATTCAAACGGTAACGATAAAATATTGTGTATCAAACGATTTAGGACCGATTTCATCTAATCTGACTTACTTGTCCAGCAAAATATCAGCTACTTCGTGGTGTGTGACGAGATTTAATTCATTTTTCACCGAATTTTGTATATCCATTTGGTCTCTTATAAATACCTTCCATATTGCTCTTTCACACTCTGTCTTCCTTTTATTTCTTTCTGTATCCAAATCTTCGTATCAGTACGTTTTTCCCTCTTTTCCGTTGAGAGTGTACGCTACTCGCCATGTTTGTTTTGATTTGTACAACACGACGAGCCGTATCACGCACGCGTGAGGGCTGGTCTATCCCAAACATGGGCAATTTTTGTGGCGCCACAAAAATTCGTTTTTAATTTCATTTATTTTGATAACTTCAAGGACCTTTGGTTAACAATTTTGGTATTAACGGAAAGTTTATAACTTCTACTATCCAGGAAAAATAGGGAATTGCCCTATATCCTTTTTTATAAAGCATATTTTCGTCCGAAGGCGGAACGTGCTGCTTTAAGCTTGTCCAATAGCAGACCTATGACGTCGTTACAGATTTACTGTTAACTAATTGTTTTACCTCATTATAGGTCTGTTACACGGACACGTTGTTAGCGGAGAGAGTTCATGAAATGTATCGGTTGCATCGGATTTGCCGACAAAAAGTTATTTGGTCCGATAAAAACTCATGTATCTATTATTTGAACAGATAACAATTCCCAAATGTCTTACCACAGGAACCTGTCGTTTTATGAGAAAAAATGTTTTATTATTCACAACCTCAGGCCTCTGTGTTCCTCTTAGAAATATTATACATACAAGATGTCGAACACAGTGGCTTAAGGTTGTGAAAAAAAAAATTTTTTTCTCGTTTAAAACAACAGCTTCCTGTGGTCCAACATTTCATTGGAAGATTTCAGGAACTCTGAACTGAATTATTTATTTTCAAGAATTTCAGATATTAAATGTCCTATGCATTCTCAAAATCCAGAGGAAGAGATTACTCATTAGACGTTTCTTCAAGAAATCAGTCCGTAAATTACTTCATCTAAGACACTCTCTTTCACATTAAGAGAGTCTAAGACAGCGGAAATTCGAGCAAACTTTATACATGATAAGAAGTATATTCAAGTGAAAATTCTTTAACTTGTAGGGTACCATGCACGAATACCTCATACTTACAAATTGTCATGACAATCTGAAGAGTGGTTATAGAAAAGAAGCAGAAAATGTATGAAAATCAACCCCCCCTTCCCATTTACGTAAGAAAAAAATTGATAAAAAATAAAAAGAACCCCAAAATTTAAGCATAAAATACATATCAAAGCATTAAGTAAGTTAAATATGATAAATATGCAGTAAATGAGTGTGTAAAATCATACACTTATTGAGTTATTTAAAGAAATAGTGCAAAAATGTGCATTTCTGACTAAGTCCGAAAAGACGAACAATCTTTAAAAATATTCCTATAATGGATATCTTGACAAAATTCTTTCACTTGTAGGGTACCATGTATGAGTACCTTATACCTACAAATTGTCATGACAATCGGAAGAGTGGTTATAGAAAAGAAGCAGAAAATGTATGAAACTCAACCCCCCCCCCTTTTTTTTTACATAAGACAAAAAAACATAAAAAATCAAAAAAAATAATATCTAAGCAAGAAATACATATCAAAGCATTGAGTAAGTTAAATATGATAAATATGCGGTAAATGAGTGTATAAAATTATACACTTATTGAGTTATTTAAAGAAATAGTAATAAAATGTGCATTTCTGACTAAGTCCGAAAAGACGTCAAAAACGCGTCAAAAATTTTACTTCGAAGTGGAACCAAAAATAACAGCACTTCTTAAGACATATCTCTAGATCATCCAGATGCTTTCGGTTTGTCGATGCATGCTTCGGTTCTTAAGAAGAAGTTTGTCAAAGGAGGGTACCCCCCGTGACCTACTTTTTGCTGT
Source organism: Pinctada imbricata (assembly GCA_033119305.1). Lineage (NCBI taxonomy): Eukaryota > Metazoa > Mollusca > Bivalvia > Pterioida > Pteriidae > Pinctada > Pinctada imbricata. The sequence goes on from VSWD01000004.1 coordinate 17,754,525, forward strand.
GGTTGCGCCACCTATTGACGGATCCGGACGAAAAACAACAACACTTGAAGGGGACCATGATTACTTCATACCTACCAAGTTTAATCAAAATCCCTTCAGCCGTTCTGGAGAAGAAGTTTAAAATGTGAAAAGTTTACGACGACGGAAGACGACGACGACGACGGACGACGGACGACAGACGCAACACTATGACAATAGCTCACTTGAGCCGTTGGCTTAGGTGAGCTAAAAAGCATGTTCAACGACAACGTACACTGCTTATAGCTGACTACAGTAAGCTGTGAAAGTAAATCAAAAGGAACGGATTATTAAAACTGTATATCCATACTTTATAGATATTATTAATTGCAAGCCTCTCGGCCTACAAATCCTGTACTTCGCGTTGTGTATATTACTTAGTCATTTTGTATCTTTGAATAAAAAGTCCTGGTTATAAATTTTACAGTTTATTAACGTACGAAAGTAACATGTAGATTATAGCAGTATGAGAAAGAATCGTTTTAACATACAAAATTATGCGCACGGTATATATTAGTAGCCTGGGATATTTCACAATCATATGGAAATCGCCATCGAAATTCATGACTAAATTGGAATTCAGACGTATACAAAGTTGCCTAAACTTAGAACAAATCCTCGCCATTTCGTCTATTGCACCCAAACCTGTGACATGCGAAATACTATAGCTTCCGTTGCTGTCAATTGACCTATGGACACCTCGTATTGACAGACGTAGGGTTACACACTGGTGGGAATGACAATCATTTCTATTACATCAGTTTAGCACGTGATCGTAAAGTTAACGTTTGAAATTAGAGAATCTTCTCCTATACGATTGGAAATATCCCAATCATTGGAAATCAATTAAAGATCAAAATACTCAATTTGCATAATTATTGTGGGGGAGAGGTCATATGGTTACATAATCGGCAATCAATAAGTAGAGACCCACGAAGAGAGAGAGAGAGAGAGAGAGAGAGATGTACGCACCTGCAAAGTTTACATATTGCTGGCTGCTGCTGAATTCTATCGTTATTTGATGAAAGTGGTAGAACGATCGATGACTGAATATATAAGGTTTCCTGTAATTCCACATTACAAAGCGAAACAGACTGTGGTGTCAACAGACATTCCATGATGTAATGTACACAAGTACGTCACGTCGATCACTCATGACATCAGTGTGATCACAGTACAGCTAAACATCGTTGAATCAAATATGTTAGTAATCCTCTTCAAATCGTACATTTGATATTATTCAATGAATAAATATTCTGTTACTAAATTTATCACACTTTTTTTCTAACAGAAATATATGATATCCATGAAATAAAGAATAACATGCACATGTAAACAACACGTGCCTTGACATGTGTACAAGATTTACGCTAGTATGCGCATGTCGAACAGGGTGCGAGATCAGCTGTTTTCGGAGGTCGATAACTTCAAAATATGGAAAAACATATCTTTAATTTGTTTGATATAAGAAAGATACCGATGTAAATTTCAATTTAAAAAAATCATCCTAATCTGTGAGGGACCATTTTTTTGTTTGGTTTCCAGACATTTTATCATTTTTTCCCAGGAAAACCGAGCCAAGTTTTATGATGATTTTCCTAATGAAAAAATTGAATTGCCTCTCATGAACACTAATTTATCTTATAAATCTAATCTTTTTCATCAAAGAAATTGATTAATTTTCGTAAGAAAAACCAAACATTACGAGAAATGACTATTTCAAAGTGATGAAAATCCGGATTTTTTTTTTCGTTCGACGAGAAAGAATGCGTCACCGGTTTGCGGACTCACATTTTCCTGTTTACCTCCGCAAGTGCAAATCGCTCTTGGCCGCCCTACTGGAATGGAATGGAGCGATGGCAATTGAGGATACAATGATGTACTTTGGTGATATTGTAATTGCGTCTATAGGAAACAAAGGAGGGGATCTCCAGAATGCAGCACCCACAGCAAAACCCCAAAACATTAAATGCAAAAAACACACCAGACAAACACAGAAAGAGACGCGAAAGGGACAAGGAATGTCAACGCACAACACAGAAACATCAAACACAATGGACCAAGGAGACCGATGGGCAACCGTTGCTGACTTAGGATGACCATATATTAGCATGATATTAGTATGGCGAGGCCATGATCATAGTTAGGCCAAGGAGCGAAAACGATAGAAGTTCGATGATGCAATTGCGATTGCAATATTTCTATGGAGATAGAATAACATTATGATTACGTTAATGCAACAATACAATAACGATGGCCACGGTTATACAATTAACGATTTTGTAATTGTGAGGATAGGATTTCGATGATAAGATAAAACGATGCCATAAAATAATTCCATTGACGATGGTACGAAGTTAAAATGGCGATCATACGAATGCAATCGTAACATTGCCGCCATTACATCGTAATCATTAAATCGTACAATCGACAATCGAATAATTGGTATCACATAATCGTATCGTATCGTCGTGTCATCGATATCAAATAATCGCAATCACAAAAACGCACTTATGACGTTGTCGCTATTGTAACGTCGAATAATCGCCATTGAAATGTTGTTCAACCTATATCGAAATAAATGCTCTTGCATTGAAGCTGAAATTTGGCTACCATTTGGAGTTTTGAAATAAACCCATATTAACATAATGACACAAGATATGGATTTTATGGCCCTTAAAACCACTGAATAGATGTTCCGAACTTAATGTATGAAGTAATTAAAAATACTACAAATCAAATGTGTAACATAAACTTTTTATTGAAATCTATTGCACCATAATGAGGTTGAAATTTGGCAGCCATCTTGAATTTTTAGCTTAGAATGAGCTCAAAATGTCAAAATGACATTGGAAATGAGTTTGTTGACCCTCAAAACACCTGATTTGATGTGCCACACATAATATTTAAAGAATCAATTAAATTTCACCCATTGGTTTAAGGCATTTGGCGGCCATTTTTAATTTCCCCCGATAAGCAAAGTTGTCCCAGAGGCATGTGTCAGCTTAAAACAACACAAACGGCAAAATAAGTGTATTCTAGGACAATTGCAACTACAAATAAGATGTGTTACACGAACGTTTTATTGATATTCACATTGTACTATAATAAGGTTGACATTTGGCGGCCATCTTGAATTTCTAGTCCTGAATGAACCCAAATTATGAAAATGACATCGGAAATGGGTTTGTTGACCCTCAAAACCCCTGATTTGATGTGCCACACTTAATATTTAAAGACAGAATTTAATTTCATCTCTTGATGGAAGGCACTTGGTGGCCATTTTGAATTTCCGCCGATAAAAAGAGTTGCCCAAGGTTGCCAGAGTGGCAACCAAGCTAGAATCGTTCAGTTCTATCCCATAGATAAGAATCATAAAAAAAAGTTCATAGGAAAGGACATTTCTAGGTTGGTCACATGTTATATAAGGCTGTCAAATCGACTAATGATGCAATTATGCAATACAAATATTGTACGATTTAATGATTAAGATGTAATGATGTCAATGTTGCTATTATACTATTGCGATGACAATGAGTCGATGTTAAGGTTGCGATGTCACGATGGCAATGAAGCGACAATATGATTGGTGATGACGCGAAGTATAAATTTGATTTGATGACGATAGTGAAATTGCGAGTATATGATGGCGAAAACTCAACGATTGGATAGCAAGGTCACGATGTAACGATAGATGATAAAACGAATCACCTAGAAGTGCAAAACAAGTAACTTTACATTCGACAAAAGTCGTTCTCACGATATAACTTGAGGAAACAAAGTACAAAATAAAAGGGTAGTGCAAACAATTAATTCATTTCCTACAAATTCAAGTGTCCTCATCAGTTTTTTAAGTATGAAGTAAAGATGTAGGCAAATTCGTTCTAAGGAACAAGACTGCATGTAACATCTTTTCCACCATAGAACTGGCCTTTAACTTGCTTGGTTGCATATACTCTGACGTCAGTCGTTAAAGTTGTGATTCTTTAGGGTTTAATATCATTTCATGTTCTTTGATGAAAGACCATTTCATCAATCTTAGTATATAATGTCTACTGAATAATTGCTGATTTATCTGCCCTTACATGCTCGTTCAGTTCGCTCTTAAACGAAAAGAGTCTAGTAAGAGATAAAACAGAATAAAAAAAATTGATAGGTAATAATTGGAATGATATGAAGTAACATATAATTGATCACACAAACATTTGTATCTTATTTCTGATTAAATCCAACCTAACGAAAAAATTGTGGGGATGTCCAAGGGTTTCGTGGTCCTTCCCCGTTAACCAGAATAATAGTTGTTCTTATACTTCAATTTTGGCGAACATTTCGTTCTGACATTTTCAATTGAGGAAATATCACTTATTGATAGAATAATACATGTACACGTAGAAATGTTTTGTCATATATTTGACGATTTTACTTTTTTTTTTTTTTGACGTGTACACATCCAAATATATTGATAAACAAAACAAAAATATTTACAAATGTATATGATGTGAACACACATACCTTATCCTTCACGTTGACATCAGCCCCTGCCTGTATCAGTATCTGTACTATCCTTGTGTGTCCTCCATTTGCTGCATTATGTAACGGAGTTCTCTGATCCTGTATCAATGACAGATTATAAAAATGCAAAAATTTCGAGAAAAATAAATAGTTGCACTTCAATGTATTAGAATAAACTAATTGCACTTATTTCTTATGAAGAATAATTATATCTTTCAGTATGGTGATAACCTTACCGTATCTAAAAAAAAGCTTGAAAGCTACAATATTGTGAAACATGTAAATGTAATTGGTATTATTACACAAAGGCATATAAAAAAGGGAGCATTTTATATATGAACATCATATATAATTATTGATAGAGTAAACATGTATTTGAACATATTGATTAAATTGTACCTCCAAGAAATCCCCAATAGTCTTATTGTGAACGCATGAAATATATTACAATGGCTATACAATACCAAATTAAGCCATAGGTCAATGTCAAGTGATTATAATTGTTCAGTTAAGATTTATTATCTATACAATTTCAATACCTATTGTCGCACTTGCCATTAGATTCTTAGAAATAGTATTCACGGCTCCGAACCTTATTATGTAAATTATATGCATACAATCGGAAGAATCTCGAGTAAAGATTTTACCTTAATCACGACGGAAAAGAAAATCCGTTCCTACTCTAATTTTATGGAAGTCTCGTAAAACGTTTTGTCTCGTGGACTTCCGTTGGAAATTTGAAGACGCAGAAATGCCTCTTTTATGCAAGTAAACCAACTGTTAAAGTATACAGACACATGGCTCATGTTAGGTTATATTTTAAATTGATTTATATGTATCAAGTGGAACACATATGATGAGATTTACAGATTTATCTCGACAGTGTGGAGGTTTCTCCTTTCGGTGCCCCTGACTTTTGAATGAATTAATGTTTTTCCGAGAGGAGAGGGAAAAGCAGTTACACGCCACTTGCATACATTGTTAAGGGGAGAGCATGGCCTGTCATGATTATGCGAGATTGATACATAATTATAGTAGTACTGATCATATCTATTTCCTCGAATCTGGATGCGGTTTTTTTTTTCTTTTTTCGGTCTCTTCATCTGTCGTATTTCTACCGTATGTAACATGTAATTAATGAAGGCATTACGAAATCAATATGTTTCAAGTAAAGACCCTAATCTAGGATTCCATTTACAACTTGTATGTTTCAGTGCTATCAGCCCCCCCCCCCCCCGGCCAACTAAAAATATATTAGTTAGTAATACACCCGCCCCCCCCCCCCTCCCCCCCCCTCTCTCTCTCTCTTTCTCTCTCTCTCTCTCTCTCTGAACCCCTGCATAACGTCCGATCTGCACTCGATTATGGACCTGTATTATCGGCAGCATAATTTAAAGTGTAACAATGAAAATAAAAAGGCTTCCTGGGCGACGAAAAGTAATTTCAGAAGTCTCTCGACGCTGCATCTGACCCCTCCTCCAAGCATTCTGACAGAAAGAAAAAAATGAAACGAATGGATAGTAAGTACAAATGTAAGAGAAAGACATTATAGCTTTGTAGTGCCCGCATAAAAGCTTTAAATATAGTGATAAAATAACAAAACCGTTAATTAAAATGATGCAAAATTAAATTGAATGAATTTGTTTGAAAATCAACAGAAACTTGAAAAAAAAAACATTGTCACAGATAAATATTGCAATTGCTGTTGAACAAACGAAAAAAAAAAAAGGCGGAGGGGCGCACAAAGGGTTCTTGAATGAAGAATAAAATCTACTGCATTATGTCATGACTTCCATTGGATTTGCACATTACTTAATGTCTTCATCAAAATATTAAAATTAATATTGACACTATACACTTCAAATTCTTCAAGAAAAATTAATAGCAATTCTCTGTAAGGACCAAAGTCGATCGGCACGGCATGACATGGATTTTGATGATTTTCGGTTTAATGGGTATATATTAAATACTGACCACAAAAATGACACTTTTTGGCCAATGTGATCAGTGGTTGCCATGGTAACGAGGTCATTCTATTTATAGTACTGTTGGAACCATGAAATAAGCCATCTCCGGAGACTTTGTTGCCATGGATACCACTGTAACAGCTTGTTCATCTTTATATATTCTATTCTTCCTTACTTCCATTCTTACTTAGTACACTTAGTTATGTGATATTTATTACCGGAAGCTTATTGTATTAAGTCAAAAAAAGTCAAAATGAAGCGAAAAATAGAGGTGAAAATAAGGGCCAATTTAGTGTGTCTTCGACCATTTTCAATCTTAAATACCACAAAAGGCACCAATAGGAGACCAATCATTTTCATCAAAGGAAACATATGTTTATTGACAAATAAAATGAACCAAAAATTTGAGTAGGTATTTTAAGAGTTTTACCTAAATTCTGTCGCCAAAGACCGCGATAATTCGACGATACAATAGCGATAACGATAGAAGTACATTTTTGTGATTGGGATTATTAGATATCGATGACACGATGATACGATTCGATTATGCGATACCAATAATTCGATTGTCGATTGTACGATTTAATGATTACAATGTAATCATAGCAATGTTGCTATTATACTATTGCGATGACGATGAGTTAATATTAAGGTTGCGAAGTCACGATGGCAATGAAGCGACAATATGATTGTTGATGACGGGAAGTATAAATTCGATATGACGACGATAGTAAAATTGCGAGTATATGATGGCGAAAACCCGACGATTCGATAACGAGGACACGATGTCAGAATGGATGATAAAACGATTCACCTAGTAGTGCAAAACAAGATACTTTCCTCTAGACAAAAGTTGATTCCAAGACATAACTTGAGGAAACCAAATAGAAGTGTAGTGTAAACAATTAATTCATTCCCTGCAATTTCAAGTGTCCTCTTTTTTTAAGTATTTAGTAAAATGTAGGCACATTTCTTCGAGGGAACCAGACTGCATGTAACATATTTTCCAACATAGAACTGGCCTATAATTTCCTTGGTCGCATATACATGTATTTAATGTCAGTCGGTGAAATTTTGATTCTTTAGGGTTTGATTTCATTTCATGTGCTTTGATAAAAGACCATTTTATTCATCTTGGTATATAATATCTACTGAATAATTGCTGATTTATCTGCCTTTACATGCTCGTTCGCGTTTGACTTCGTTAAGTTCTCTCTTTAAGGAAAAGTCTCTAGTAGGAGATACAGCAGAAAAAGAATTGATAGGTAATAAAGTGATTGATATGAAGTATTATATTATAGATCACACATATATTTGTATCTTATTTCTGATTAAATCCAACCTAAAGGAAAAATTGTGGGGATGTCCAAGGGTTTTGTGGTCATGTCAATGTATATGATGTGATCACACTTACCCATTCTTTCCCGTTGATATCAGCTCCGGCCTGTATCAGTATCTGTACTATCATTGTATGCCCTCCTCCTGCTGCATTATGTAACGGAGTACTCTGATCCTGTATCGATGACAGATTAAAAATGCAAATAATTCGAAGAATATAAATAGTTGCTCTTTAGTGTATTAGCATAAACTAATTGCACTTATTCCTTACGATATGACAATTATATTTGTACATATTTTAGTATGATAATAACATTACCAAAGTGTGAAAAATAAAATATTGTGAAACATGTAAATGTATATGATATGACCACACATACACTTTCCTTCACATTGACATCAGCCCCGGCCTGTATCAGTATATGTACTATCTCTATATATCCTCCATATACTGCATATTGTAACGGTGTACTCTGATACTGTATCAATAAGAGTTAAAGATGCACATAATTCGACACGAACATTTCCTTACAAAAAGAATGAATGCAGTGCAATTAATTACAAGGAATTTAAAGGACATAATCATAATCATATGCAAATTAGTTGTATTTTTCTAGAAAAGAAGAGATATTTCGTTTAAAAACGAACTTTAAGAAGCCGATCACAAACGAACATAAGAGTACGTACAAAAAAATGTAATGACAGATAAAAAAGGAAGCATTTAATATATGAACAGCATATACAAAGATTGAAAGAATAAACATGTATTTGAACATATTGAATAAATAGTACCTCCAAGAAATCTTCAAGAGTCTTAATGTGAACGCATGAAATATGTTAAAATGGCTATACAAGACCAAATTAAGCCAAATGTCAATATCAATGTGATTATTATTCTCTTCAGATTAACATCCTGCACAAGTTCAATACTAATTGTCGCACTTGACATTGGATTCTTAGAAATAATACTATTACGTTGGCATAGAAGTCGGTCGATTCTTTAGGGTTGAATTTCATTTCATGTGCTTTGATAAAAGACTATTAATCAATATTGGTATGTAATGTCTACTAAATAATTGCTGATTTATCTGCCCTTACATGCTCGTTAGCGTTTGACTTTTTTAAAATTTTCTCTTGTACGAAAAGTTTCTAGTAGGAGATACAATAGGAATAAAATTGATAGGTAATAAATGGAATGATATGAAATGATATATAATTGATCACACATACATTTGTATCTTATTTCTGATTAAATCCAACATAAAGGAAAAGGTGTGGGGATGTCAAAGGGTTTCGTGGTCCCTCCACGTTTATCAGAATAAAAAAAATATGTTCTTATACTTCAATTTTGGTGTCAGAAATAAACATTGTATCGGCAAAAAATAAAATGTCATTTTAATGTTCTTCTACATTGTCTAAACATTCTATTTGCGTGTAGGGAACATTTCGTTCTTAAATTTTCGATTGAGGAAATATCACTTATTGATAGAATAATACAGGTACATGTAGTTATGTTTTGTCATATATTTGAAGATTTTACTTTTTTTGTTTTGTGTACACATTCAAATATATTGATAAACAAAAAAATATATATATACAAATGTAACTGATGTGACCACGCATACCTTATCCTTCACGTTGACATTAGCTTCGGCCTGTATCAGTATCTCTACTATCTCTCTGTATCTTCCATATACTGCATGGTGTAACGGAGTATTCCGATCCTGTATCAATGACACATTATAAAGATTATCATGGACTCTTGTGAGGAATATGCAAGACGTGTTTGGGCAAAGAAAGAGGATGTACCGTTCGACACCCTTTCCGAATGGTGAAAATCCATCAGAGGGTTACTTTGATCTAGAATTTACCGATTGAAATCAACTATGAACACCAGATTTGAGTCTCTATTTAAAGACCCTAATGTTATCACAGAGCTTACCTACCTCCAAGAACATTATATATCATCACACCAGCGGTCAAAGCCTCAAATAATTATACATTTATTTGCAAAAATTATTATTTCGACAGTTTAGTTAATGAGTTGGGTTTAAAATGGACACTTGGAAATCCCAATTGCACCCCAATAAACATTTCTACCTCTGAAATAATAGATAAACACAAATCACCTCTTGCTTCCTTTGGCTTCAACACTAACAATTTATATTAAGATCTACCATAATTATACTGCATACCTAACATGCATAAGAATCCGTACGAACAACGTTTCATCGCTGGTTCCTCAAAATGTTCTAAAAAGTATGTATCGATCTTACTCACCAAAGTTCTATCTGAAATCAAATCTTGGCTGCAAAAATTTTGTTCGACAGTATGTTCTCGCAGTGTTATCAACCAGCTTTGGATTTTAAAGAATTCGAAGGAACTTTTAGAACATCTGAATTCCACTCATTTTAGTAGAGTCAATTGGATCAAAGCCTTTTATTTTTCGACACTTTACACTACATTTCCACATTCTAAATTGAAAGAAAGACTTGCAAAAATCATAAGTCATGCGTTTACAAGTAAGAACGTTATTATATATGTTTTTCAGATGTTAAACTTTCCGATCGACAACAGTTCTGTGGTGTTTGGAGGAAAGATATTCCAGCAAATTGTCGGAATTCAAATGGGGACCAATTGTGTCCCATTCCTTGCCAACATTTTCCTGTACTCGTACGAAGCTGAATTCATTCAATCTTTGGTCTATGAAGGGAAAAAATACTTAGCATCTGACTTCAACTTCACTTACAGATACAAAGACGATGTGGTGTCCATCAATAATCCAAAATTCGCGGATTATCTGAGCAGTATCTATCCTTCAGAGCTAGAAGTCAAAGAAACAACAGAGAGAAATAATTCAGCATCCTATTTGGACATGATGTTGTCCTACGACTCTGATGGTCGCACGAAAACCTCACTATATGACACACGTGACGACTTCAATTTTAGCATTACAGACTTTCCTTTTCTGAGTAGAAACATCCCTTCATCGCGTGCTTGTAGTGTGTTCATATCTCTTTTGATATGCTATGCCAGATCAAGTACCAAATAAACGGGTTTTGTTCTGAGAGCTAGGCGTCTTTCAGATAAGTTTCGCAGTCAGGGATATGTTTGTGACCGACTAACAGCCTCCCTGAGGAAGTTCTACGGTCGATATGGGGAACTCGTCATACACTTTGATGTCGCACTCTCAAGAATGGTGGATGATATTCTGTCATAGACCATTTGAACCATCCAACCAAAGATTGTACTCTATGTCTTCCGAAATGGAAGTATCCGGATGTGAAAGCTCTACCGAATTGAAGCGGCGGGTGTTGCATGCAAGTAGGAGATGCTTACTCTTCCTGGGCACCTGGTCTCTCTCCCATTTTTGGAGTTCGCTTCCTTGCATATGGTGGAGGTTTTTGTTTGTTTGCTTTGGTTCCTGTTTATCCTGATTTTGTATGCCTTCGGTTTCTGATTTTCTGAGTTATCGATCTTGCGCTGTATACAGGGATATGGTCATTATCCATATTTGTCGAGCAAATAATTCGAAGATAATTAAAAGTTGCTATATAGTGTATTAGAATAAACTAATTGCACTTATTTCTTACGATATAATAATTATGTTTGTAAATATTTCAGTATGATAATAACATTACCAAAGTGTGAAAGCCAAAATATTGTGAAACATGTGAATGCGATTAATGTGATCACACATACCACGTTCTTCACGTCAACATCAGCCCTATTATGTATGAGTATCTGTACTATCTTTGTGTGTCCTTCATATGCTGCATGATGTAACGGAGTTTCCTGATACTGTATTAATAACAGATAAAGATGCATTTAATTCGACAAGGACTTTTTCTATACAAAAAGAATGAATGCAGTGCAATGAATAACAAGGAATTTAAAGGACATACGTTTAATCAAAATAATAGCAAAATCATAAACGAGATGTTGGGAAGAGTACTATTGTGAAATTTTACGGGATGTTACCACACATGGATGGTCCTTACTGCAAATTCTTCTGTTCTTATATGATGTTATTATACCTCTACTGATTTTTTTCTATATAAAAAGAGACTCATTAAATTTAACTAAATCACTGAAAATCGCCTGATAAGACTATTTCCCTGCAAAGGGGTGTATTAGTTGAGAAGACTATTTTCCTAGAGAGTTAGTTTCAAAATGGGGCGGAGCTTCTTTAGGGGTGTGTCAGTATCAGCCAATCAGCGCCGTTGAAGGTAGATCGGATGACGCTATTAATACGCAAGCAAAGTAATCCGCCTCCTATCCGTTTAGCACATAAATTAATCCGAAATAAAATAAAGCAATCAAAAATTAAACATATATGAGTATAATAAATGATGTTTCTGTTTATCTAATCATCAAAAACTAATATTTTCCGTTACTCAGTCATTCAGTCGTGAAGGCAAGGCAAAATCATTTGAATTTCCATTGGAACCAAGTGAACATATGTTTTTTTCAGTATAATGTTTGTTTCGGTATAATAAAACAGTTAAAGTATACCATTGAGGGAGTTAGCACGATTCTGGTTCTCCGAGACCAGACCTATTTCCCGAGGCGAAGCTTCATGTAAAGTAGTACACTGATATTGCGTCAGTAAGGGATGCTTTTTCAAAATAGTTCGACAGAAAATAGTAGTTTTACATACCATAATAATTAACGCAGTGAAATAAATGATTTCGAAAGAAGATGCACTTCATTATCATTATAATATAACCATGAACGAGAAGTGTAGATGGGTTATTATTGTTAAACTTGAGAACTGTAGATTGGTAATTATTGTTAAACTTACAGACGAGGAATAAGTACCCGAAACATACACGTTTGGTTTATGTTGCAAATTTGATCTTTAATGATGCTATGGATTTCAAACAATTTGGTGAATGTCACTTATGTTGGACAAGGAGTTTCCGAGGGTACAAGTAGCCATGTATCCATGTCCGATCAATTTCTGTTGATCCTTTCTCCAAACTCAATAGAAAATCTGTTCACAAAATGTTCTCAAAGCTTCTGAAATGTTGGCCCTGTAGCATCATATCCAAACAAATCTGCTACGTCTTTCGGTATTTTCTTTTTTTTGGGGGGGGGGGGGGGTGAGGGGGTGGGAGGGGCGCATAATTTTTACACTGTTTGTCCATATTCCATCATTTGGATTGTGGATCACTGACGAGGTTAAAGTACCAGAAAATACATGTCTGGTCCATTCGGCTTGATATATTCTGTTTGGAATCAATGAAATTGGTAAGGGTTTCGGATCAATGGAATTGTATATATCAATTGAAGTTTTATTGAATTTATTAAAGGTAGCGCTATTTACAATTACTTCCTGGTCATTCGGTGATGCAGCAGCCAAAAAGATTGAACTTGGGATTGGCTATGGACTATAATTTTAGACCTACGTACTTTGATACTTCCTCTGGAAATGTGAAATCCAATGATGATTAATATATGAAATATCTGTACAGTGCATTTTGACAGCGCCACATACAATACATTCTACAATGCCTTCTGCATTTGCATCGGAGTTAGTTCTGATGGGTACTTCTGTAATGTTTATTCATAAGACAAGTTGTCAAGTCGTGTAATTATACAGTTGTGTCAAGCTCTAGGTCTGCTTGTGCTTTTTTTCCTTTCGTTTGAGAAAGGGATATTTTGTTTTGTTTTGTTTTTGTTTTTTTTTTTTCAAAAAATAATAGACCCTGAATTGACCTTTTTGGAATCTGGATACGGTTTTCGTTTTTGGCCTACCTTAACTCAATAAAATTATACTATGAATTTGAATATTTAATCCAGTTTGTGAGTGTCGCTGCTGATTTTTTCCCCGAGGGCGTATAAAGTCGTGTCCGCTCAACCTCTACTGGTTTATTCAAACATATTCTGAAATTCGAACTGTTTAAAAGCTTGTATAGAAAGGAGTAGGAACAGTAACTTGCCATTTCGGCCCTATTTTCATAGTTTTCCATATATCCAAATTTAATCTAGTTCATAAAATGTCAAATGTATGGTGATTAGAAATTAGCAAAGGCTTTTCTGATTTCACAGTTCTACATACTGAAAAATACGTCGCTTAAAACGTCTAAAAATGTTGAAATCATTGAAAACGTCAATAAATTAGCGAAATTTCGATACGGGATTATGAGATGAAGAGTCGCTCCAGGCCTTGCCAATGAATATTTTTATGCCAATGTATTTCTGATCGGCCTTTTAATCAGCATAAAAATATCGTGGTCGAGGCCTGGAACGTAGAGGAATTTTGAAAATTTGTGTGTAAAAGATCTTTGTTCATGTCATTTAGGACAAATGACGTCAGAACATTACGCCATACGTAATGCGCATGACGCAACGAGGGATCAAACATTGAAGTTATGATTAATAATTCGTTTATCAACATCATTTTTCGTCGAAAATATGAGGCCGATTTGAGGTGAAAACGGACCTACCTCCAAACCTACCTCTAAACAAGAGCCCCATGGGGCAAAACTCTCACCTGAAAACCATGTACACTCTAACCACACTTACAATGCATAAATAAAATTATTGTAGTTGTACTTTTGAAGTTTATATATTGTTTTCATTTTCGTGCTTAAACATCGACGGCTAGCAAACAGGGGATGCTTACTCCTCCCGGGCACCTGGTCCCACCTCTAGCTTGCTAGGGGTCCGTCGATGCTTAATTTTGTACTCTATTGTGAGTGCTGTTGAGATTATCGTCAGGATCTTCTTTAACTCATTTACCAGGGCAGATCCAGATTGTAGCGTTCAAATGAAAGTATTTATAGATACCATTAGGATGTGTAGTAAATAAAACTCTTGTATATTTAGGTAAATAAGTTTCCTATCACTTTTTATTCTGAAAAAAATGAATAAAACTGAAGGAAAAAACAATTTGAAACGAATTTAGATTCCTAAATGCGTCAAATATGAAGTAAACGAGTGAACAAAACCATATATTAATAGAGTAATTCAAAGAAAACGTTATCAAACATTTTTACAAAGTGAGAAAACATGTCAAAAACGTAAATAGATCCTCTTTAAAGTATAAGAATAAACTAACTGCACTTATATCTTATGAAAGAATAATTATAAGACTACGTAAAGGCAGTTACAAAATGGCAGCATTTGATATATGAACATCATATACAAAGATTGATAGAATGAACATGTTTTTGAACATGCCGAATAAATTGTACCTCCAAGAAAACCCCAAGAGTCTTAATGTGAAATTCATTCCATTATGATATTTTGTCGTGGAATCAAAATAAATCAATAATCGGGCAATCATGCCTTGGCTTTCTTATCATCACCATTAAAACATTGAGTGGTCGCCATATCAAAATTGTACAATCGTCATCGTTTCATCACTATCGTAATATGAACATCTGATCATTATGTTTGAGCAATTGTATCATTTCGTTATAGACAGGCGTCTGAAAGCCTTTTTTGGATGTTACGCTGGCGATGATACGAATTTAATATTTCAATAATTCATTTGACGATACGATGAAGGTCTGTGACGATATTGAAATTACGTCTACATATCTTTCAGTATGGTAATAACCATACCTTATTTTAAAAAAAAAGCTTGAAAGCTAAAAAATTGTGAAACATGTAAATGTAATTGATGTGATCACACAAACCGTATTTTTCACGTTGACATCAGCTCTAGCCTGTATCAGTATCTCTACTATCTCTCTGTGTCCTCCTGCTGCTGCATTATGTAACGGAGTGCGCCGAAACTGAATCAATGACAGATTGCAAAGAGGCTAATGATTCGAAGAAAATAGATAGTTGCTATATAGTGTATTAGAATAAACAAATTGCACTTATTCCTTACCATGTAATAATTAATTATATTTTGTATCTATTTCAGTATGATGATAACATTACCAAAAAGTGAAAGCTAAAATATTGAGAAACATGAAAATGTAATTGATGTGATTACACAAACCTTATTTTTCACGTTGACATCAGCCCCGGCCTGAATCAGTATCTGTACTATCTCTGTGTGTCCTCGCTCTGCTGCATTATGCAACGGAGTATTCTGATACTGTACCAATAACAGATAAAGATGCTCATTATTCTACTTTAACTTTTTCCATACAAAAAAGAATGAATGTAGTGCAATTAATTACAAGGAATTTTAAGGCCATACATTTAATCGTATGCAATGGGGTTGTATTTTCTAGTAAAGTAGAGATATTTTGTTTAAAAACGAACCCAACGAAGCCGAACGCAAAGAACATAAGAGTATATAAAGGCAGATAAAAAAGGGAGCATTTAATATATGAACATCATATATAAAAAGTATAACCCCCCCGCGAGGGGTTTGACAGTAAGTGTTTTGAATATATTTCCCTGACATTGTCGCCATAGCACTTTCTATATAGACATAACCATGATAACCTGAGACAGTGCGTGAGTTTTATATATTTTCATTTTCATGCTTGGACATCGACGGCGGGTGCGGCTAGCAAACAGGGGATGCTTACTCCTCCCGGGCACCTGGTCCCACCTCTAGCTTGCTAGGGGTCCGTCGATGCTTAATTTTGTGCTCTATTGTGAGTGCTGTTGAGATTATCGTAAGGATCTTCTTTAACTTATTTACGCCCGCCAAAATGGCGGGGTATATGGTGATGCACATATCCGTCCGCGTGAACGTACGTCCGTCCGTTCGTCCATCCAACCTGTTGTTTATGGATACAAGTTTTTAAAGGAAAACATTTTCATATATTCAATTCATTTCCTGGAAATAGCTTTTACATTAAGAAATACAGGTCGAGTCGCTTAATATGGGTAATGTCGCTCAAAAACGTGCAGACAGCATACCCCCTCCCCCCTATTCAACAACGAAAATCAATCGGTTGATTTTACTAAGATTCTTGATTCTTCAATTCAGGTACGGATCCATAGGACTAAGCATCTCCGATCGAGAGCTTCCATTTTTTACCGTCCATCGAAAATGCTTTGAATTTTGATTCAATTTTTTGTCATTATTGACAAACATCAAGTAATAGCTGCAACGACAAGTTTCTCTTGACTAAATACGGAACAAAACGTTTTCATAGTGCATTTCTCATGTCTCGAAGCCTCCATGCATTTCATATCAAATCAGCTGCCTTTGATATATATGATAATTTTCCTGGACTAGATAATACACTAGTATAGCCTAGTTTTATACCACTTGGCGAGTGTCACTGCTGGTGGATAAGGAGTCCCCGAGGGCACATGTAGCCAAGTTCGATCAATTTCGGTTGATCGATTCTTCAACGCATTCTAAATTTCTGTTATCAAAATTTCTTGAAATTTCTAAAAAGTGGGTCCTGTAGCTTCATATCCCACCCATCCTGCTACGTCTCTCGGTACACTTTTTCGACATAGTAACTTTCATACTTTTTTGGCATATTACATTGCTTAGATTGAGGATCACTGATGAGGGTTATGTACCCGAAACGTGCATGTCTGGTCCACGTTGCCAATTTATCTGTTCTAAAATGATGCTATTCAATTTGAAGACGTTTACATTTATCCCACCCATTCTGCTACGTCTTTTGATACATTTTAGGACATAATGATTTTCAAACATTTTGGCCATATTACATTGTTTAGACTGAGATCACTGACGAGGGTTTAGTACCCGAAACGTGCATGTCTGGTCAATGCTGTAAATTTATCAGGTTTTAAATGATGCTATTGAATTTAAAGACGTTTAACAATTTCTAATAGCTTTATTCAATTTCAATAGCAATACCGAGACAGGTTTGAGTATGAAATTTACATGAATTTTGATTATGACGTAAGAATACCTGCGAACTAAGTTCAACTAAAGCATTACGAATGTGTCTGTTCTTCGGATGCTGTTTATACCTTTCTTAAAAACTTATGATCAATGTTTTAGAGGTTTTTAAAAGTAGGTCAAACGCAAAGGTCTGAGTCACAAGGTGAAAAATGCATGGTATCCTTAAAAATGCCATGTCATACGGAATACAGGTATCAAAATTAATGTCAACGCCCTACAAAGGTATGGGGTTTGACACTAAAAGTAGAATATACAGGCAGACGGACACACAGATGGACAGAGAGAGAAAAGAAATGATCACTGAGTGTCGTTATGCTTCGCAAGCAACCAAAAGAAAAAATGAGTCGCAGAACAGGTTTACTCCTTATTCAAGGAGAAATTAACCCGCGTTAAGAATCAGGGTCTGGGTAGGTCTACGTAGGTTCGTTCCTTTCAATTTCTGTATTCACTGCATACCACTTGGTATTCCCGCGGTATTATAAAAAAATGACAATATAGCTTCATCAACTTAATTTAAAAGTTGATAAAAGCTGTGCTCATAAATTAAGATTAACTAGACAATGCAACATAGAAATTGCTGAAATGTCAATAAAATATATCATTTATTGATATAAGTAAAGCAACTTATAACCATACATCATTATCAGTTGATTAATTGTATATAAAGAAATATACAGTCAATACTGTAAATGCCACCACTCGTATTAAGCGTCCATCTGCCCTCAGCGACCAGTCTAATATCCTCCCAACGTTTTTTGCTATATAATTCCTCTGTATTAAACGGACATCTCAAATAATTACACATTTACTTGCAAAAAGTACTATTTCGACAGTCTAGTTAAAGAGTTGGGTTTAAATTCGACACCTGGAAATCCCACTTACACCCCAACAAACCTTTCTGCCTCTGAAATAATAGATAACCACAAATCAGCTCTTGCTTCCTTTGGCTTCGACACTACCAATTTAGATTTAGATTTACCATACTTATACTGCATACCTAAAATGCATAAGAATCCGTACAAACAACGTTTCATTGCTGGTTCCTCAAAATGTTCTACCAAATCTGTATCGATCTTACTCACCAAAGTTTTATCTGAAATCAAATCTGGGCTACAAAAATATTGTTCGACAGTATATTCTCGCAGTGGTATCAACCAGATGTTGATTTTAAAGAATTCGAAGGAACTTTTAGAACATCTGAAATCCACTCATTTTAGTAGAGTCCATTCGATCAAAGCCTTTGATTTTTCGACACTTTACACTACAATTCCACATTCTAAATTGAAAGAAAGACTCGCAAAAATTATAAGTAATGCGTTTACAAGTAAGAACGGTAATCGCAAATACAAATTTATTGTTGTTAACTATGACAAAACCTACTTTGTAAAAGAAAAGTCAGATTCTGAAAATAAGTACACTGAAACAGACATTATTCAGATGTTAAACTTTCTGATCGACAACATTTTTGTGGTGTTTGGAGGAAAGGTCTTCCAGCAAATTGTCGGAATTCCAATGGGGACCAATTGTGCCCCACTCCTTGCCGACATTTTCCTTTACTCGTACGAAGCTGAATTCATTCAATCTTTGGTCTCTGAAGGGAAAAGATACTTAGCTTCTGACTTCAACTTCACTTACAGATACATAGACGATGTGTTGTCCATCAATAATCCAAAATTCGCGGATTACCTGAACAGTATCTATCCTTCGGAGCTTGAAGTCAAAGAAACTACAGAGACAAATAATTCAGCATCCTATTTGGACATAATGTTGTCCTACGACACTGATGGTCACATGAACACCTCACTCTATGACAAACGTGACGACTTCAATTTCAGCATTACGAACTTTCCTTTTCTGAGTAGCAACATCCCTTCATCGCCTGCTTATGGCGTTTTCATATCTCAGTTGATACGCTATGCCAGAGCAAGTACCAAATATACGGATTTTGTTCTGAGAGCTAGGCGTCTTTCAGATAAGCTTCTCAGTCAGGGATATGTTTGTGACCGACTAACATCGTCACTGAGGAAGTTCTACGGTCGATATGGGGAACTCGTCATACACTTTGATGTCCCACTATCCAGAATGGTGGATGATATTCTGTCATAGACCATTTGAACCATCCAACCAAAGATTATACTCTATATCTTCCAAAATGGAAGTAACCGGATGTGACAGTTCTACCGAATTGAAGCGACGGGTGTTGCATGCAAGCAGGAGATGCTTACTCTTCCTGGGCACCTGGTCTCACTCTCATATCGGGAGTTCGCTTCTTTTCATATGGTGGAGGTTTTTGTTTCTGTTTGCTTTGGTTCCTGTTTTATCCTGATTTTGTATGCCTTCGGTTTCTGATTTTCTGAATTATCGATTTTGTACTGTAGACAGGGATATGGTCATTATCCATATTTGTCATTTTTACCACTGTTCATGTGTCACTGCTGGTGGACAAATTGTCCCCGAGGGCACTTGTCGAGCAGTCTTTTGCTTAAATGGATAGAACTCAAGAGACCTACAAAGTGGCTGGGGCGTCGCCCACTATAAAAAGGCCCCAACCTGTTGCGTCTACGGACACATACGCAACAGGTAACTTAGGTGTCCCTAGAATTAGCTTACACGATATTAGAGATGAAACATTTGTAGTTAGTAACAACCATGAATTTTGGTATAAACATGCAGATGGGTATATTAAAATCAAGCCCTGTAAGATTGAAGTGGTCGATATACTAAAAGAGCACCTATTTTCACCAAGCGATTGCTCAATTTCTAAGTGTGGCATGAAGAACTGCAAAACTTGTAACATCCTAATAACAGACACTTCATTCTCAAGTAATCTCACAAAACAAACATTTAACACGCATAGTTTTGAAAACCTTAACTGCATGACATATAATGTTGTGTACGGAATAGAGTGCTCACTTTGTGGATTGATTTATGAGGGCAAAACCAAAGGCCAGCTCCGAAAAAGAATGTCAGGACACCGGTCAAAAATAAATAATAAAGGAAGTCAACTCCTTTACCGACATTTTGACCAGGCGGATCATTCTGTTTTATCTATGAGAGTCAGAATCCTGGAGAAAATATATCACCCCACAAACAATCCCAATTTGAGCACACCTCTCCGTCGCAACAGAGAAGAGTTCTGGATAAAAAATCTTAACACTGCAGCGCCCTTTGGGTGCAACGATAACATCAGCACTATAGGAAACTTAACAAGTCCCGGTTGTCAATCGGTAAATGTGACTAGCTTATTCAACAGATCACAAAGAAGACCTCGAAGTCATGGCATTCGAAAATATAATAGGCCTGAGATACATAGTTTCTCCTTCGATGACTTGGTTCCATTTTTGAATGAGCCTCTAGGCCTGCATTATATTCGTACCAAATTATACTCTGTTCCTTTACGGAAGTTACACGAAATCTACGATTATACGAAGGACCTGGCATATACCGATACACGTTCCCCAGAATACAGACTACAAGGAGTAATCTTGGACATTTCTACTTTTCGTTTATTTCAAGTAGTTAGATCAGATAAATCAGAGGAGAAAACAAACCGCCCTTTCATTAAAGTAAGATTTGCAAACAAAGGTATTGATAACTTGAATCTTGGTCAAATTTTGAATCACAAAACTGTCACAGAAAAAATCCCATCATATTTCAAAAGAAAAGAAACTCCTTGTATTTCCTATAGCTACACACCAACAGTTGCATCTAAAATTTACAATTACAAACGATTCCTGCAGTGTATTGATTTAAGTAATCCCTCACTACATCCACTTCCCTGCGAATGTTCTTCATCGGATTTCAACTACTCTCCTTGTGGACACGTTATTACTGGTGACCTTAGTATAGTCAAGAACGACAAGTTGAGAGAATTGTTAAAAAAGGGTCCCAAATACAGAGAAAGTATGTCCTTTACATGGAACCAAAATGTGAAAATTATCATGGACTCTTGTGAGGAATATGCAAGACGTTGGGCAAAGAAAGAGGATGTACGGCTCGACACCCTTTCCGAATGGATGAAATCAATCAGAGGGTTACTTTTATCTAGAATTAACCGATTAAAATTAACTGTGAACACCAGATTCGTGTCTATATTTAAAGACCCTGATGTTATCACAGAACTTACCTACCTCCAAGAACATTATGTCATCACACCAGCGGACAAAGCCTCAAATAATTACACATTTACTTGCAAAAAGTACTATTTCGACAGTCTAGTTAAAGAGTTGGGTTTAAATTCGACACCTGGAAATCCCACTTACACCCCAACAAACCTTTCTGCCTCTGAAATAATAGATAACCACAAATCAGCTCTTGCTTCCTTTGGCTTCGACACTACCAATTTAGATTTAGATTTACCATACTTATACTGCATACCTAAAATGCATAAGAATCCGTACAAACAACGTTTCATCGCTGGTTCCTCAAAATGTTCTACCAAATCTGTATCGATCTTACTCACCAAAGTTTTATCTGAAATCAAATCTGGGCTACAAAAATATTGTTCGACAGTATATTCTCGCAGTGGTATCAACCAGATGTTGATTTTAAAGAATTCGAAGGAACTTTTAGAACATCTGAAATCCACTCATTTTAGTAGAGTCCATTCGATCAAAGCCTTTGATTTTTCGACACTTTACACTACAATTCCACATTCTAAATTGAAAGAAAGACTCGCAAAAATTATAAGTAATGCGTTTACAAGTAAGAACGGTAATCGCAAATACAAATTTATTGTTGTTAACTATGACAAAACCTACTTTGTAAAAGAAAAGTCAGATTCTGAAAATAAGTACACTGAAACAGACATTATTCAGATGTTAAACTTTCTGATCGACAACATTTTTGTGGTGTTTGGAGGAAAGGTCTTCCAGCAAATTGTCGGAATTCCAATGGGGACCAATTGTGCCCCACTCCTTGCCGACATTTTCCTTTACTCGTACGAAGCTGAATTCATTCAATCTTTGGTCTCTGAAGGGAAAAGATACTTAGCTTCTGACTTCAACTTCACTTACAGATACATAGACGATGTGTTGTCCATCAATAATCCAAAATTCGCGGATTACCTGAACAGTATCTATCCTTCGGAGCTTGAAGTCAAAGAAACTACAGAGACAAATAATTCAGCATCCTATTTGGACATAATGTTGTCCTACGACACTGATGGTCACATGAACACCTCACTCTATGACAAACGTGACGACTTCAATTTCAGCATTACGAACTTTCCTTTTCTGAGTAGCAACATCCCTTCATCGCCTGCTTATGGCGTTTTCATATCTCAGTTGATACGCTATGCCAGAGCAAGAACCAAATATACGGATTTTGTTCTGAGAGCTAGGCGTCTTTCAGATAAGCTTCTCAGTCAGGGATATGTTTGTGACCGACTAACATCGTCACTGAGGAAGTTCTACGGTCGATATGGGGAACTCGTCATACACTTTGATGTCCCACTATCCAGAATGGTGGATGATATTCTGTCATAGACCATTTGAACCATCCAACCAAAGATTGTACTCTATATCTTCCAAAATGGAAGTAACCGGATGTGACAGTTCTACCGAATTGAAGCGACGGGTGTTGCATGCAAGCAGGAGATGCTTACTCTTCCTGGGCACCTGGTCTCACTCTCATATCGGGAGTTCGCTTCTTTTCATATGGTGGAGGTTTTTGTTTCTGTTTGCTTTGGTTCCTGTTTTATCCTGATTTTGTATGCCTTCGGTTTCTGATTTTCTGAATTATCGATTTTGTACTGTAGACAGGGATATGGTCATTATCCATATTTGTCATCTGTCCAACACGACAAGCGTCCATCTTAATTGTTACCTATATGATAAATTCATTTTTATTAAGCGACCAATTAAGGTAATTACGTCGGTTGTTTGATCGCGTAATTGCAGTATCGCAATCGTTATCAAAATTTATCACCGATTTAGACCCGCTAAAAGATATTTGGAATAGTATTGTTGACATCAGTTATTTTAACTCGTTAATCATCATTCAAAACGAAACTTAATTTGAAGCCGAAGCGTTTGAACTCGGAGAAACGGAAGAAAATGCACCAACGGTATCGTTAATAAAGAAAAAGAAAAGAAATTGGTGCTTTACGCATATGTGACGACATACCTTGTTCATTTTACGCAAGGCTTTGATTTCCATCAGTAATTGATATTACGTAGATTTTTTTTTAAATTCGTGCTTTTCCACTTGATAGAGTCCAAGTGACCGAAAATTTGTGGATACAGAGTATTCATTGTTATTTATTACAAACTAAGGAGCTTGATTAAACAAACAGTTTCTTTCTTCCGCTAGTACATATATTCCAAATCCATCGGATTATTTGAATCTTTATCTTTTACTGAAACAGGATAAGAATAATACATAATGCAGCAGGAGGAGGACGGGTGGGATATGAAGCTAGAGAACCCACGTTTTAGGAATTTCAAGAAATTTAGTAACAGAAAATTTCGAATGCGTTGAATAGGCAGACGATCAACCGAAGTTGATCGAACTTGGCTACATGTGCCCTCTGGGACTCTTGGTCCACCAGCAATGACACTCACCAAGAAGTTCAAATGTTAAACGTCTTTCAATTCAATAGCATCATTTAAGACGATACAAATTTACAGCATGGACCAGACATGCACGTTTCGGGTACTTAACCCTCGTCAGTGATCCTCAGCCTAAACAGTGTAATATGGCCAAAAAGTGTGAAATTATTTATGTCCAAAAATGAACCGAAACATGTAGCAGACTGAGTGAGATATGAAGCTACAGAACCAACGTTTTAGGAATTTCAAGAAATTTTGTAACGGAAAATTTCAAATGCGATGAAGAGACAAACGATCAATCGAAGTTGATCGAACTTGGCTACATGTGCCCTCGGGGATTCTTGGTCCACCAGCAGTGACACTCACCAAGTAGTTCAAATTTTAAACGTCTTCAAATTCAATAGCATCATTTAAGACCAGATAAATTTACAGCATGGACTAGACATGCACGTTTCGGGTACTTTAACTAAACTCAGTGATCCTCAGCCTAAACAGTGTAATATGGGCAAAAAAGGTGTGAAATTATCTATGTCCAAACATGTACCGAAAGATGTTGCAGAATGAGATATGAAGCTACAAACCCCACGTTTAAGGAAGCTAGGCGTCTTTCAGATAAGCTTCTCAGTCAGGGATATGTTTATGACCGACTAATATCGTCTCTGAAGAAGTTCTACGGTCGATATGGGGAACTCGTTATATACTATGATGTCCCACTCTCCAGAATGGTGGAAGATATTCTGTCATAGACCATTTGATCCATCCAACCAACGATTGTACTCTATGTCTTCCGAAATGGAAGTAACCGGATGTGACAGTTCTACCGAATTGAAGCGACAGGTGTTGCATGCAAGCAGGAGATGCTTACTCTTCCTGGGCACCTGGTCTAACTCTAATGTTTGGTCTAAATATTGTCTGGGTCTGACCCATTCGACTTGATATATTCTGTTTTGAATCAATGAAATTGATAAGGGTTTTGGATCAATGGAATTACGTCTATCAATTGAAGTTTTATCGAATTTATTCATGCTAGGTGGCGCTATTTACAATTACTTCCTTGTCATTCAGTGATGCAGCAGCCAAAAAGACTTAACTTGGGATTGGCTATGGGCTTTAATGTTAAAACCTACGTACTTTGATACTTACGCTTGATATGTGAAATGAAATGATGATTAATATATCACATATATGTACAGTGCATTTTGACAGCGCCACATACAATGCATTCAACAATGCCTTCCGCATTTACATCGGAGTTAGTTCTGTTGGGTACTTCTGTAATGTTTATTTATAAGACAAGTTGTCAAGTCGTGTATCTATACAGTTGTGTAAAGATTTAGGTCTCTTTGTGCAACTTTTCCTTTCGCGTGAGAAAAGTATATATATATTTTTTTTCAAAAAATAATAGACCCTGAATTGTCATTTTGGAATCTGGGTACGGTTTTTGTGCTTGACCTCCCTTCACTCAGTAAAATGATACTATGAATTTGAATATTTAATCGATTTTGTGATTGTCGCTGCTGGTGTTTACCCCGAGTCCGCTCAACCTCTTCTGATCGTTTCTTCAAACATATTTGTATTATAAAAATTCTGTTTAAAATCTTGTACTGAAAGGAGTAGGTGCGGTAACCTGCCATTCCGACCCTATTTTCAATGTTTTCCATATATCCAAAATATTCTAGTTCATAAAATGTCAAATGTATGGTGATTAGAAATAAGCAAAGGCTTTTCTGATTTCTCACAGTCATACACTGAATAATAAGTCGCTTAAAACGTTTAAAAACGTTGAAATCATTGAAAACATCAATAAATGAGCGAAATTATTAAATCAAGAGGCGCTCCAGGCCTTGCATATGAATATCTTTATGCCAATGTATTTCTGATTGGCCTTTTAATCAGCATAAAATATATCAAGGTCGAGGTCTGGAACGTAGATGAATTTTGAAGATTTGTGTGTAAAAACAACTTTGTTTCGCGTCATTCAGGGCAAAAAAGGACGTTATACATCATGCGCGTGACATTATGAGGGCTCGAAATGATGACGCGGTATTTTCTCAAACATTGAAGTGATAATCGTTAATTCGTTTATCAACAACATTTTTCGTCGAAATTACGAGGCCGATATGAGGGGAAAGTGCACCTAGCCTTTTCTGAACAAGAGCCCTATGGGGCACAACGCTCATTTGATAACCATGCACACTCTAACCACACTGACAATGCATAATCAAAATTATTGTAGTTGTACTTTTCTAGGGCAAATCCAGATTGTAGTGTTCAAATGAAAGTATCTATAGATACCATTAGGATGTGCCGCTATTGATGTAAAAAAGACAACTCTTGCATATTTAGATAAATAAGTTCCCTATCACTTTTTAGTTCTTAAAAAATCAAGAAAATAAAATTGATGGAAAAAAACAATTTGAAAAGAATTAATAATCCTAAATGTGTCGAATATGAAGTAAATGAGTGAACAAAATCACATATAAATAGAGTAATTGAAAGAAAACGTTAAAAACATTTCTGACAAAGTAAGAAAACATCTCAAAAACGCGTCCAAATAGTGGAACAAAAATATTATCACTTCTTGTTTTCAGATATTATTTTCATTTTCGTGCGTGAACAATGACGGCGGATGCGGCCAACAGGGGATGCTTACTTCTTCCTGGCACCTGGTCCCGCCGCTGCATAAAAGGAAGGGGATGGTCATTTTTAACATAATCAACTTCTATCCTGAAACTGATAACATAATATAAATAGTAAGAAATACAATTTTGAAAAAAATGTGAAGATATGCACTTTGGAATTTTCAAGGATTTTTAAAGATTGTATATAGGTACGTATGGACCCAAGAGTAGTGAGTTCATATCCTGGCGGGACTTAAAAAAATATGTTTCCCTTTTGCATTTTTTCTACATTTTCTTTTAATATCTATTGTTAGAAATGTAATTGTGAAAGAAATTTGTTAAAATATCAATGTTTTATATTCAATGAATTATGTAAATTGTATGTATGGTATGCTCTGCTTGTCCATTCGATAATCTCAACAGCACTTACAATAGATCACCAAACTGAACATCGACGGACATGCACTGTCTGAGATTTTGTCTATCAAGAAAATGCTTTGGCGACAATGTTTTGAAAAGGTTCTTCCGAAACGGTCATTTTAAAGTTAATTTCAATAAAATCGGACTTTGATGATCCAAAAAGAAATATGTATGAATTCAATTCTAAGCCCTTGATCGGAGTATTATGGTCGTGTTTGATATCAAATGAATAGGAATGAAGTTTTGGGGATAGAAATGTAAAGAAAATGCAAAAAAAAATGTTAAAATAATCAATTTTGTAATTTACTGGTGGACCAGGAGTCATCGAAGGCACATGTAGCCAAGTTCGATCATTTTCGGTTGATGCATCTTCAGTGCATTCGAAATTTTCTGTTGTCAAAATGTCTTGAAATTTCTAAAACGTGGGTCATGTAGCATAGTATCCCATCCATCCTGATACTTCTTTCGGAACATTTAGGGAAATGATAACTTTCACACGATTTGGCCAAAATACATTGTTTAGATTGAGGATCACTGACGAGGACAAAGTACTCGAAACGTGCATGTCTGGTCCTTGCTGCAAAGGAGAAAAGTCATTAACTACCAAATATGGCCTAGATTCAAAATTTTGTTATGAATCACATGTGCAAGTTTGGTTACTGTAGCATCGGTACTTTGCCAAATACTGAGCTACAACAAACTTCTTTTAAAAGCGGACATGGATGCGGGGGAGCTAGGCTTATATCGATCGTACGTTATATGTACGTTTATAAAGTGTTTTGTGAAACGTAAGTTTTATGTACGTTTAGCTACTCCCCGTCTTTCTAAAAAAATTAAGTGAATGACTACTAATACCGGCTTTTCTTACTATGCTTACATGCTTACTAAAATAATGAAGTATTGAAACGTGAGCTTAAGAGAAAATACACACACCACTGAGTATTAGTATCCAATATACTTAGATCCTATAAAGCTACAGCGTTCTGGACAGTGTGTGGCAACGTTAACGTTTGAATTTTTGTTATTCATTATTTCTTTTTTTTTGCCACGCGCTGCCGAACGGTGTTGTCGTTTATACAAGATCAAAAGAAAGCCGCTTTCCGAAACGCAGAGCGTTTGTCTATTGCAAAACTAACATGTAACAGCGACTGCAGAATGTTTACTTACCGTGTGTGTAACGTGTTTATAACGTATGAATAGCGAACAACAGCGTATACCCACCGCATGTCTAGCAATCGCAACGTATGCGGAACTCGCGCAGTGTTCATAGGACGCTTGATTGCGTTTTTGAGCGTTGTATAAGAATTTTCAGATCCTCTGCGCTGAAGTGGTTTATATAATTTATACGCCAGGTAGTCGTTAGAGAACGTTCCGTATATATCATAAACACATTGCACAAACGCTAGACTATTCCGGAGCGAACGCTCACGCTGCCAATTTTCTGCAGGCATAATTATTTTTAATCCAAGAGCGTTCGACAGCGTATACAGCTCCTTGTGAGACGTCCCTGAAGCATGTACAACGATCATTCAGCGTGTTAGCTAGCGGCCTTCTATGCTCTCATACACTGCTGTCAACCATTGTAGTGTAACATGAGTTTCGCCGATGTCACTAACTTATCGACAAGATGTGCCATTTGAAGGGGAGGGGGGGGGGGGCAAGGCTTCAGCTCGAAGAAAATTGTTCACAGAAAAAATGACAAGCAAAAAAATATTTTTCTAAGACGATAAACGTGAATCTCTAGACTGGTGATATAATTAAGAAGTGTGCGGGGGAGGGGAGTTCATTCCCGCTGCATGTACAAGATGCAGAGTTTCTTGATACGTTTGCCTTAGTTTAAGCTTTAAGGTAGACTGGCGAGCGTAGCGAGTCGGAAAATTTTAAGATATGAAGAAATCATTTGGTTTTAAAATCAGTCATCCATACATGTATGTAAATACAACTTTATTATATATTGACGAGCGGAGCGAGCCGTACATTTTTTGGAATAGATTGTAACATCAAGAATACAATCTCTCTCTCATTTTCCATGCTCTATTTTTGTTTGACCAATTGGGGAAGGTGGGAAGAGTAGGGCATTGCAACCCCACTATCCACTTGTCTAACATGGTTAGATCGGCCCATGAAAATGAAGCATTTGGTAATTATTCAACTTTGGGTGTAAAAAGGGGGCCCGGGCCCCCTCTAAATCCGTCACTGATTATGTTTTTCATAGTGACAGAGGAAAAGGATACATACGGAGAGACGGACAGAGTGATTACCAAAGTTCATCCGCCAAGTTGTGGGTCCTACCTCTATAAACAAGAAATTAAACAAGAGTGCATACCTCCCTGTTTGATTTTGCTTGTACATCAAAACGTCAACCGGTCACCCATCGTAATATTATTGTAGATCACATGGATCGGACACCTTGCAAATTTGAATTGTTGTTATTGGTAATAAATGTGCAAAGTAGCGAAATTCTATATCAATCACTATGTACTGCTTTAAATAAACAAGATTAAACACAATTCTTTGGAACATTACATTTAACCAATGGCGATTTTATGTATGAGCGTTTCACGTATTGTAATGATATATATACTATTCTATGCATGCTATGACGGACTAGGTGCGCTTGCCCTTTATATCGGCCCTATAATTTCGACGAAAAATGCTTTTAATGAACGAACTATAAATTATCACTTTTTGCAATGTTGAATGTTTGAGAAAATACGGCGTCATATCTCTGAGCCCTCGTAACGTCACGTGCGTGATGCATGCCGTCATGTTCTGACGTCATTTGCCCTGAATGACGCAAAACAAAGGAAAATCATTGTCTTTTACATGCAAATCTTCAAAATTCATCCATGATCCAGGCCTCGCCCACGATAATTTTCATGCAAATGAAAAGGTCGATCAGAAATCCATCGATTGGTACAAAAATTATCATGGGCAAGGCCTGAATCGATACTTAATTTCATAAATTTCTATCGAAATTTCGCTCATTTATTGATATATTAATACTTTTTTAGCGACGTATTATTCAGTATAGGACTGTGAATTCAAAATAAGCTTTCTTGGTACGGATTCACCATGCATTTGGCATTTCATAAACTAGAATATTATGGATATATGAAAAAGTTTGAAAAAAAGGGCCGATATGACAGGTTACCGCGCCTACTTTTTTTTAAAGGATACATGCTGTTGAAAAATTGTAATTAAACATAGAACAATATTCAATAAAGTCTAAGAAAAAAAATGAGGTAACCCTCTGGGTATCGAACTCGGATCGACCGCGCGATGACCTTATGACATTACCTTTGCGCCACAAATTGATTTCGGGCGCCGCAGCTTGAGATATGAATCAGCAGACGTTCTTCATTGACACTTTGCCAAAAACTCTATATTTTGCTAAAATGACTATACAGCTTACTACAGAATATTATTATAATATAATAGACTTCGATTGATAACATAAAATTATTGCTGCAGAGATGGATCTAGGAGCTAAGCTCTAGCGATACATTCATGCGAGTTGCTTCCCTTCCAATTTTTTCCTCACTCCGCGTCGCAGCTCTCCTCTCTTCTCTATTTATAATATTCTTTTTCAGATGGTTATTATTTATTTTTTTTACAAAAAAGTTAATCTTGTTTTACATATTTTTATTTGTTTTGCTTTATCTAGCATGCATAGCTGCTATACATGCGTCTCGTTGCCATGGACGTGTCCACACGGTGTATATTTCGTTGTTCTCTGTGCATTATATATTGTCTTCGGAAATAATGAACAGAATGATGACCCAACACGATTTTTCTCTTGTGAAATACTTATCACGTATAGTTTATCTTAAGACATGTTTTGTGTTGGGTCCGCTTTCTGTTCATAGTATATTTTTGTGTTTTATGATGGAAAAGTGCAGAAAAATGCCGGAATCGTAGGATCATAAAAGGTTCCGTTATGTACTGCACTAAATGTAGTTTCTGATAGCGATCCAGATTAATGGATATTTTTCAACACAAAATCTTCCTAAATAAAATTCCCATGCATAAAGTCTCCAATGAACTACTTTATTTTTTGTAAATTTTACTAGGCCGTATAAGGCGTTAGTGACTTTTCTCCATTATTAGTTTTTATATGATGCTATTCAATTTGAAGACGTTTAACATTTGTACCACTTAGTTATAGTCTGGGATGTATCACTGGGTTGGGTGCACCCCCTCTCCTTGATCCTTCAAAACCAGCCTAACTTTGTAGCATTTTTTGCGGTCTTTCAGATAAAAATTTGTCTCATGGAAATTTCCATTGCAAAAGTGGTGTTTTTTTTTGGGCAAAAACATGTTTTTTTAGTCAAAAATCACTGAAAATAGGAAAAAAAATATAACATTAATATGGTTGATGTTTCAAAAATTGAAAAGTGTTAAGATATAGTAATTTTGATGCTCTTTCAGATGAAATAAGTTGGAAGTTCCATATTATTTATATTCAAAAGAGTTCCTGGGTATATCATTTGTTTGTCCTGGTAAGTCATATGCATTTGAAATATCTACTGCTAATTTAATTGATATTTTGGAGCAAAAAACCTAATTTATGTGCAAAATTCACTTATTTCTGTGAGAATCGTTTTAAATCTATATATCTTATTCAATCAAAGCTGGAAAGGTTTCATATAATTGGATGGCATAAAAGTGATCAAGTTTAATGAGTTAGAAGAGATTTCTTTCATAATCTTGCTATTTTTGGGTGGAAAATCTCAATTTTTATTCAAAACCCGCTGATTTCTGGAAAAACCTTATTGCTATGAAATGTGTCGTTATTACTTATGCTCTAAAGTGTTCCTGGGTATATCATAGTTTGACCTTGTACGTCATATATATTTGAAGTATCCTCTGTTAATTTAATTGGTATTTTGGGGCAGAATGAACCTAAATAATTACAGTTCAAAATACATTCCTGCTATCATTTGAAGAACTTCTATAGATTCAATAATTATTCTCCAGAAATCAGCTATTTTTAAATGAAAAAATACGTTTTTCCCCAAAAACACTTTAATTTTGAATGAAATGTTGGTATAACATATATAATCTGATAGAGTGTGAAAAGTTAAACAATAAAATAGCTTTCAATTATTGCTTTCATAACAAATAAGGGTTGTTTAAATGAATATACATAAATCTGAGATTTCTGATTGAAAATACAGGTTTCTGTATAGAATAATTAATTTCGAAGATTTTGCAAAGAAAAAATAAGAATATAAAATATATGTCATTTGAAAGAGGAGACTTTAAAGATGTTTTTGAAATCACCATTGAATGATCATATGAAATATTGAGGAGCTGAGAAACAGGAATAAATTAAATTGTCCTCAAATTTCTGTGAATTTTAGCAAAAAATCGACTTTATTACCCCAAAACACACAGTTAAAATAGGAATTGGAACTTGCAACTTATTTCATCTCAAAGAGCATCAAAATTACTATATCTTAACACTTTTCAATTTTTGAAAACATCAACCATATAAAAGTTATATTTTTTCGTATTTTTAGTGATTTTTGACTAAAACACATGTTTTTCCCAAAAAACACCACTTTTGCAATGGGAATTTGCATGAGACAAATTTTTATCTGTAAGAGCGCACAAAATGCTACAAAGTTAGGCTGGTTTTGGAGGATCAAGGGGGGGGGGTGCACACAACCCAGTGATACATGATTTATAAATAAAAGTCCAAGAAACCAGTCTGTTTCCCATAAGTAGATGATATACAATGATAAGAAATGAATCGAAGAGCGTTGATGCAAAAGTTTTTGTCTATTTTTCGGGTGATACCTGCATCAACAGAAAAACAAGTTTTAGATTCATTTTTTGAATCCTTATTCTTGTGTGTTCCAGCTTTTTAATCACTATTCAGCCCGTCAAGATACATGTAGATCCTTTACATGTGCTTAAATAAAGAGACAGTGCATCGTACGTAGAAAGTACCGAACAACACATTAATTGCCTTGTTGAAGGCACTGTACACAATATATGAGTTTTTCTATACGCTCTCACAAAATATTATTTCTGCAACCCCCTTTCACTACTTTTCATTACATCTTAAATTTGTGTCTAGATGTTTGCCACTTACTGACATATCAATTGTCACAAAACACAGAAATCAACATTAATTAAGATAAATGGAAGCCGGAAATAGAAATATGTGATCCAAATACTGATACAATTCCTTAACATAGTCTTTTTTCTAGCGTTTCTTACAACATTTAACCCTCCAAGTTATATAAATAGTAAGATACTCTCTTTCGGAATATCTGGCTCACAATATTAACGACATAAAAGAAAATCCCAAAGTTGACATGTTTGTTACCATGATTGCAAGTATGAAATGCTAACGACATACTTCAGTTGGTTGTTGATAAATAAGGGTAGATTTTCACACATTGTTCAGTTGGAAATAAATGAAATCTATTGTTGATCTAAAGATCAATGATACCCCCGCCCGGCATATTTTACATATCAGCAATGTATAAGACATCTGAAGGTGCACAATTCAACACCAAATTGAGGAACATGACCCTTTATTTGAACTTGAACTGTATTTCTCAATGTAAAGCTATATCTAAGAAATAAATATATTCCCTGTTACAGTTTTCATTCAAAATTGTCAGGCAAGCATAA
Organism: Pinctada imbricata; assembly: GCA_033119305.1. Lineage (NCBI taxonomy): Eukaryota > Metazoa > Mollusca > Bivalvia > Pterioida > Pteriidae > Pinctada > Pinctada imbricata. The sequence continues at coordinate 17,788,411 of VSWD01000004.1, forward strand.
AATATTGATTTTTTTCCAAGTTTGAAGGGGCACAACTCTGCATGAAATTGAGCCATATTCAAACCTTTGGTATTATAGCTACATTCAAGAAATGAATTTACTATCTGTAACAGTCGTCCTTGTAGTGTCCAGAAACCACAAAATTTTGAATTTGTGTAATTTTCAAGGGATATAACTCTGCACAAAATTGAGGGACATGACCCATATTCAAACTTGACCTATACTTCTTAGAGTAATAGCTATATGCAAGGAATGACTTCATTATCTGTAACAGTTTTCCTTTAAACGTCCGGAAACCACATAATTTTGAATTATTCTAAGTTTCAAGGGGTATAACTCTGCACATAATGGAGGGACATTACCCATATTCGAACTTGACCTGTATTTCTTGGTTTAATAGCTATTTGCAAGAAATGTATTAATTATCTGTTACGGTTTTCCTTTAAACGTCCGGAAACCACAAAATTTTGAATTTTTCTAAGTTTCAAGGGGCATAACTCTGCACAAAATTGAGGGACTTGACCCATATTCGAACTTAGCCTGTATTTCTTTGTGTAAGAGCTATATGCAAGAAATGAATTGATTATCTGTAACCGTTTATCTTTAAATGTCCGGGAACCAGAAAATTTTAAATTTTTCTAAGTTTCAAGGGTTATAACTCTGCACAAAATTGAGGGACTTGACCCATATTCGAACTTGACCTGTATTTCTTGATGTAAGAGCTATATGCAAGAAATGAACTGATTATCTGTAACAGTTTTCCTTTAAATGTCCGGAAACCATAGGTGGGACGGACGCACGCACGCACGGAAGGACGGACGGACGGACGGACAAGTGCATCACTATATACCCCACCATTATATGGCGGGGGTATAACAAATACTTTAATCTTTCCAGATTGATGAATAGGAAAGTATATCATAACTTAGTGCGATCAGATCTTCTTTAACGAAATGATTTTATTCTTAAACATCGAGTTTGTAAACATTGGCTAAAACAATGTTATACATGTATATCTGGGATCAAAACATTAAAATTAAATAGAATACTTCGTTTGCCAGATGATAAATGGTCTTCATTTTTAAATGTGTTTATTAACAAGACACCGCTTGCTAATCGCCACCCACGATGTATTTCATACCTTCACTGATCATGATTGAGATGTTCTACGTGTTTCTATGAAGGTGTGTCATTGTTTCAATCTGTTTGCCTTATTTTCTTTTCGCGTGAGAAAGTTCTGTTTTGTTTTTTATATATTTTTTTAGAAAGTTTCATCCACTGTCAGATGTGAAAGACACGTTTCTTCTTTGAAAATAGTACGACAACAAGAATTGCAATGTATGTGAGCATTCTGACAATATCAGTAACGTTCACATCAGCCCCGGCCTGTATAAGTATATCTACTTTTCGAGTGACAAAGTCTTGTTTTGTTTTTTATATATTTATTAGAAAGTTTCATCCACTGTCAGATGTGAAAGACACGTTTCTTCTTTGAAAATAGTACGACAACAAGAATAGCAATGTATGTGACCATACTGACAATATCAGTAACGTTCACATCAGCCCCGGCCTGTATAAGTATATCTACTTTTCGCGTGAGAAAGTCCTGTTTTGTTTTTTATATATTTTTTTAGAAAGTTTCATCCACTGTCAGATGTGAAAGACACGTTTCTTCTTTGAAAATAGTACGACACCAAGAATTGCAATGTATGTGAGCATTCTGACAATATCAGTAACGTTCACATCAGCCCCGGCCTGTATAAGTATATCTACTTTTCGCGTGAGAAAGTCCTGTTTTGTTTTTTATATATTTTTTTTAGAAAGTTTCATCCACTGTCAGATGTGAAAGACACGTTTCTTCTTTG